>PQWD01006286.1:0-133142 GCA_019425675.1 Leucinodes orbonalis
TATTGGACTCAAAAGAGTGTTTTGACCTTATGACGAGGGTCTTCCTGATTGGACGGTAAATAGGACACAGTAGGTATGTGTAAAGGTCCCGTTACGTCGTTTAATTAACGTTGTCACGTCTTATATTTTCCGAGGCCATTAGCAGTAAGTTTAAATTTAACACAGCATAGTTTTCGGTGTTTCGAGTATGGAATATTTGAACGGGATAAGTTAGCTTTGGTTTAACACTTGAAGCACAGGTACTTTTATTAATATGTATACACAAATAATCGACGTTATGTGGGTTTCATTATTGCAGCCGTTAGACGTTCACTGCTGGGCATCATCCTCCTTTGATGCTCTTAATCTGTGCCAGTAAGAAGTGACTTGTATCCAGCGACATAAAATATTATTATTAACAAATGTAGAAACTCCTTATTACCTAGGTGTAGGTTCTGTAGATAATGATTGATAAGTTTACTATTAATCCAAAATGTTCGATAGCAATCCCCGTGTAGTACAAATATTTGTGTGTACTTACATGCCTGTTTCTATTTGCATTGCTATCCTATTTTATTTATTAATTCTTATAGTAACACCCTTCGTGTTTAATTTGGAGCTTGTTTCGCAGTATGAAGTTCAATGTTCCTAAACTCGTATAGGTATTTATATTAATTACTATTGATACTCCTACTACCTAAATATTTACCGATCAATCAAATGGCCTATTACTCCTCACTGCATGCCACATGCCTATATTTTAAGTTGAATCACAGTCACAAAAATCTACTTCAATTACTAAAGAGTCAACTCTGATAAGCCTAAAGCGACACTTTAAATTGACAAAAAAAACAATAAATCTCTCAATTCTCTGGAGTAATTTCAAGGCTTATACACCAGAATCGTAGCAAAATGATACGATCGGGCACACGCCTCCCTAATAATACTTAAAACAATACCGCGAAAGATATCACTGTATGCAATAAAGAAAAGCGAATAAACATAAATTAGCGTATCTCGAAAGACGGATGGGGTCGTACGGGCCCCGAGAAAAACTTGGGGTGACCGACTCAACCCTTCCTGCTTATTTACTCGCGCCCTCTGCGAAGTTTGATAGAGTTTATATTTATCCCCGTGCCGGCCATGCCCCAATGTTTTACTGAAAATGGAAGTTTAAGTGTGTTCTGTAATTGGGAAATTTATTCGATTATTCTTTAACAATTTTAGATTTAGGTTTAAATACATTTATTGTCATAAAGACAGAGAGCCACTTCCATGAGAACATGAATAAAATTTTTTTTGCCATCAGCTCGCTGTCATATTCAATTATTTAAATGTAATAGCTTTATGTATTAAGTTTATTTTAAAATAAACGAATTAAATAAAATAGCATTTCACTCGTTTTTATCATAGATTTAACAAAAGGTTTTGTTTGTGAATCTGTGGTTTCTATTGCAGCTTATCCACAACTGACCGAAGGCTTCCAAATGATTTTGATGTAGAGGTTTTGACCCTCGTTCGTCCGTGGGTCGGAGGATGTCCAGAGCTTCGTTCGCTAAGCAATACATTGCGAACTTATAAATAGAGCCTGAGACACTTTTTTTTCTACATGGCGATTTTGAAAAATAAGTATAGGTACAAATAGAAAAGTGCCCATCTCGAAAATACAGCTTTTTTAGTGATTCAGATTATTAACATAAGTGCAAGGTTGTTTTAGGTCTCAAAATCATTCTCGAACTCTTTTTAACAAAAGTTTGTAATACACCACTCTCTTTTCAATGTGTCTTCAGTTAAATTACTTATTCATAATGTATTATTTGGCAGGTGCTACGATTCTAGATATCGAATGTCGAATTTTCTTTGCAAATATTACAACTAAATGGCATTCATAAAACATCAAACTAAGAAAACAAAAGAGCGTAGCTAGAGCGTCGGTGGCTCAGTAGAGCGTCGGTGGCTCAGCAGAGCGTCGGTGGCTCAGTGGTGTGGACTGTCGCCTTCCTACCGGGAGGGCTGAGGTTCAAATCCCGACACGTACCAATGTATTTTCGAATTTTCGAAAATATATGTACGTTATCCGACGCTCTTACGGTGAAGGAAAACATCGTGATGAAACCTTCATGCACGCCTGCGAAGAGATTCGAAGGTTGTGTGTGAAGTCGTCCAATCCGCACTGGGCCCGCGTGGACGACTAAGGCCTAATCACCCTTTACGGGTAGGCTCGTGCCCCTCGGTGGGGACGTTTAATGAGCTGATGATGATGAAGTAAACAAAAACGAACTAATGTATGTATTTCCTTATTAAAAATGCAAAAACCATGCTTTTTCAAACACTACTTACAGAATCAATTCGTAGAACCGTATGATGTCGGTAGTTAACACATTGTATGTAATTTAACATTATCTACATGTACTTTATTACTTGCTCTATGTTTTTACTGCTCTGCTACTTCTTTACTTGTTAAAGTGGTAATAAACATCGTTTTTCAGTCTATTATCTTCGCCGCCTTGTTAATTATAGATCCTCAATGTAAATAGGTAAGTTAGATGATAAGGAAACACCAAATGAGTTGAGGATTGCACCGTCATGTTGAATTATGCTGCCATGAAGTGTTAACTGATAATTTTGTAATTGAAACTTGTTCAAGTAATACATCCGATAAGGCGTGATGGAAAAACCGAGTAAGTAGAAAACACAAAAAAGTTCGTGCCATGAAAATGTATAGTTCATGTTTCATTGCATTTCAATGAGCGGGTATGTTACACATGTTCTAAGTTCTTTACGAAGCTAACGATAACAAAAATGTATCTTTTTAAATTCAATTTATATGAATATGAAAATAAGCATCTTATTGGTAGGCACTACTTATTAGTACACTAATACAGAACAATTACGACACCTATTTGGTGTAGCGGTTGAGACGTCGACTGCAACACCAAGGGTTCCGGGTTCGATCCCCAGGCAGTACAAACATTTGTGTGCATGAACATGTCTGTTTGTAATAGTCTGGGTGTTTTCTATGTATAATATGTATGTATTTACAAAAAAATATATAGGTATCCGTTGTTTAGTACCCATAATACAGGCTTCACGCTTAACTTGGGGCTAGATGGCGCTGTGTGAATGTCAGTGGATATTTATTATATTTATAATGATACTTAACAATACCTAAAGACCATTTTAAAAGCACCTTTATTTGTTTTAAATACGTATAAATTTTAATTCCTTTTTACCCTTTTAACTTAAAGAAAATCATTTATAGAGCACTTCCATCACTTGTACTAAGTATTAATAACAATATCTATGCATCCCTAATTTGCATACTGAAAATGCAGGTGCGCAAACGTGAGTTGGCTCGATAAATAGGCGCGATTGGCATAAATCACCAGCGACGCATGCGCACAACGCGCCGCAACGCTCACTCAATTAACTACTGCGATTTCAATTAAACGCCTCCGGGGAATTTACGACTTTTCTAATTTATGCACTTTTGTCGGGCGGACGCGCCAACGCAGCTCCATGACGCTATTTAGAATCGTCTATATTTTATCACAAATAAACAATAGGGGCGCATTAGATTATTGTTTGAAGCTTTTCCTTGTACAAGACTCAGCTTTACATCAGCTTAAAAGGAAAAGATTATAATTGCGATCCAATAAATGTGAAGACATGCAGCGACGAAATTATCTTATAAGAATGGCTGGATATTGTAATACAGGTATATCAAACTTATAAAAGGTCGAATGAATTTGTTGTTTCTAGCTCGTGGTAATGATGTAAAAATTAGAGATTCGTGATATGCTCAAAAAACAATGGAAAAAAGTGTTCCGAATGCAGCGAAAGCACACATACACATATTTCGAATAAGCGTACATTAACCTAAACAAAGAGCCTTCAACTGTATTCTCTTTGGCGGTTCGTTTTTGAGGCACGGGTGGCGTATCTACCTTTATATGTACAGAATATCATTGGCTTATGGAGGCTAATTGTAACAATAAAGGCGTTGTCATAAGGAGCTAATCCAGTAAAATGGAAATGTATTTGAAAGCTTGTTCAAGGCTTAGCTGTTTGCTCTTACTGCAAACTCGCATCGGATTCTTATTTGAAAATAGAAAATTATGAGGTACATACTTATTACTCATATTCTTATTGCTACTTATCCCGTAACATGAACACGGCCATTTTATTTTTCATACGAAGTCTTTACATATTCAAGGAGACCGGTTAAACCCATAGCTGTCCGATTAACTAATTTAAATAATTAATTCAATGCAATGAAACATCGGGAGTTGCGTTAAGCGTTCAACACTATAATTCATACATAGGTTGTCCGAACAGTTAACAGTGTTGCCACCTCAGTTTTAGAAAAAGGGCTTTTTGGGAAGTAAAAAAGATTGACCATCAAAACATTTTCTGTTCTAAAATGCTGAAATAATCATGTCATGAAGCCTTTTTTTTAGAGCGTCTAAAAAAGTCATCATGACCGATGAAATAGCAAAAAGTACTTGTTAGCGTGCCGAAAACTTAATAATTTGGTAATATTTTCAAGACAGTGAAAAAGAGCTAGTAGACTTTTTCGGGCTAAATCGTTAAAAAAGGAATTCAGCTATACTAAAAAGTGCTAGATCTAGCTACAAAAGGGCTAAGGTGGCAACACTGACAGTTAAGGACGGCCCAATCATTATCATTATGTGAGGTACCAATCTGGTAAGTACTTAGCCATCTGTATAGGATGGTAGTATCGTCTTGGTTTTGCATAAACGTTACCACGCCTACTGAAGCACAAAATGTCACTTGTCCGCCATAAGCTTCATACTCCGTATGTTTAAAGGAAAATTATGTATATTTTAATAAGCATGAAAGATTTTAACTGTCCTTAATGATACGCCTGACAATATGCGTGTATATTTTAAAAGAATCCATCCGCGATGTTGAAACAATTCCGATGAATGCTTCGTAACAGTGGAAAATTTTGATAATAAAGGGGACTTTTGCATTAAAATTAAATAGAGATAGTGGGCGTAAAACGAAAGTTTACGGGTAAACTCAAAGCTGTGTTGAAATTTCACACGCAACCTATGCATGAAAAACTAGGGAATACACGCGTAAATCTAAAGTCATGTTCTCGCTGTTAGCATTAGATTAACTAATATGAGAACTTGTCATCGTAAACCATTGACGGTCGGTAGTGCTGTATTATTTACGATCTGTGGTGTCAATGTGAATTGTGTTGTAGTACTAAAAACAAAGAAATACCGTTTGGATTAAACGGGAGCTAATTGTTTGCTATATTGACTGTAACTGAGAATATTCTACAGAACTAGGTATGAGGTTCACTTCTGAATATAATTATGTTCATCCCATTTTAGATAATATTTGAAAAGGAACTAATAGAATCTACATTATACACCAAAAGAAAAATATAATTCAAGTCCAATCATAAAATACGTGTGTAAGTTACAGTTAAATTTACAAATCAATGTCTTTTATAGGCATCCTACTTATTATGAAGTACTTACGTGACATTAATATTGACAAACTAATATAGACATTTTATTGGTCGGACGATAAAAATTCCGTCGCATCGGCCATCTTGGATCACATCAATATAATCGAATGGCTTAGCGATTTACCGCGAATGGCATCTGGTACTTCGACCCTCGGTTTTAGCGAATCAGCTGTTTTTATACGTACCTACAAACATGTCTTCATGTTTGTTTATGTACGTATTGCGCGATTATACATATAATTGCGGTACCTACATAGTTTTACAGTTATATATATATAATAGGTTTACAATTAATTAAAACCCAGTAAATGTGAAAAAATATTTTTTTTATTTTTTAGGTTAGGTTACGAGTAGATTAACTGTAAAGTTAAAAGTTTTAAGACAATCATCTGATTGTAGATATCGATCTATTTTCTTGTTATACATATTTATGTAAATATACCAATAGACCAGGTTAAACAAATAATAAATAAATAAATATAATATCCACAGACATTCACACAGCGCCATCTAGACCCAAGTTAAAGATACATACAATTATTTAACCTCTTATTACTAGTTATTAAGTTTACTTGGTATCCTAAATAAAAGTAAACCTGTAGGAAGCAATAAAATATTTCTCACATTGCCCCTGTTTTAGTTAAGTTCCTAAAAAATTAAAAATATATATCTTAATTTATAATAGATTTTTTTACTACAATTGTTGATTCACAAATCAGTCGACACAAATAAAAGATATTGTTATTCAATGCCATTTTTATTAAAGTCCTTTTCACTCCAAATAGGTCAAACCAGCCAAAGTGTCGACAAAATTTCGCAGCCACTGGAACACACCGGATTTACTACAGGCATTTATGGCACCATAGCGTCATAAACCAATAAAATAAAAGTTAGTAGCCCGAACAAGCCAATAGATAATGAACTTTTATGGTCAGTTTTACAACGATCCCACTGTGATTGTAAGTGGCAAGTCGTAAATGGGTGGCAGCTTACGTACCCGTCCCTACGGTCGGTAAATGCTGTTACGAATTACTCATATCACTACCCTTTCCAAGCATATAACCATTTAAATGTATATTTGAAATTGCTCTCTTTTTGATGACTTCATTGAACCAAGGATGGCACAATTTTAAGACACATCAATAAATTATAATGTCTATAAGTTAAAGCAATTAGAATGAAAGATTTTTTTGTTGGTTTGTTTATTATAACTATTGATCTTGATTATATAATTTCTCTAAATAAAAATGACAAAATATGTCACCGATTTCAAAAACTAAAATGTACAATTTTAGTTTGATCGTGACATATAAAGTTATAAATAAAATCTTTGTGAAAAAATGTATCTATTTAGCAATATACAGTGCTGATAATATATTATATACCTACAAAGGTACGTACTTATACACCCCTAACAACATACATACCCCATTATTAAGCTAAAAGTAAGTCGGTAGTTACGCGAGTACGTAGTTACTCAGGTAAATATCCTCAAAGTTTAAAACAAACACTTAACTGTCTACAATATATATCATATTTGGATATCGTATTCGTAGATATTGTATTATAGAAGTTTATCGGCGCATCTTCACATTAATAACTGCGGTTCCAATATTTAGTAACACCAGTAAATTCAAAATGGCGAGTAATTTTATAGGGGTTAACTCGATAACGGTTAAGGGATGGTTTGTGTTGTAATCGTTTATTATGTTTGTTGTACAGTTGAATAATGCTTGCTACAGTCGCACTGGAATGGAAAATATATGGGGCAATTTGGAAGTTGTATGCGTAATCAGAGTATAACTTTCAAAACATATATCTTGGCACATCGGAATCGTTTTATTATTTTGTGAGGAACTCTGGTTGATATAAATGACTCGATATTGTAGCGGCTAATTTAGTTTGTAACTCTCAAGTTACACAACTAACGCAACGGTTGGTCGGTTGAGGCTTTTAAAAATAATCGACTACAATAATGTTTGAAGTATTTTTTATATTTGTCTAATATTTTTTGAAAACTCATGCATTCTATTGTCATCTACCTCCATACAAAGGTATATGTGATTTTTAATATATTGTAACGATTAGACATGGTGGATACGCAAGCCTGTCTTTGCCTATCATTATTCTAATTTTATATACATTTAAGCTTTTAGGTTAGTAGCCAAAAGGTTTAATAAGCGATCATAAACTCAAGTCTAGACTTCTGGCCAGATAAATAAAGCCAATGAAAACTAAGATACTGAATCTAAGCTAGGAATGTGAGCTTACGTAATTGGAATGGACCACGTGTGCTTTCGTTAACGGCAACTTAACCCGACTTCCATGGTTGCTACCATTGCATTGTCTACTTTGAATGCAAGAAAGGAGTGCAACATAACCACCCCGGGGACACGATTCCCAACTACAAGGCACAGTACAGTTAAAAGAGTCGTGTTCAAAAAGCCAGGGCAGGTCGGGATAGATACTATCTGGTCGCACGAACTATCCTTGCCGGGGGTTATTCAAATTTGACCCTAAAATCTAGTGCGATTAGAACCACACCCAGGGTAAGGGTGTACGTAAACCATGTGAGCTATTAAAGCACTTTGGGTTCAGGTAATAAAGTTTACATTGCATCGGTAATTGAATGTTTGAGATACTGCGCTGTCGGAGTTGGAGAGCGAAGACCGAAATAGTGAATACGCAGCGTTCTAAGTTGAATCAACTTTTTCGAATAATAGATTTGTTTGTTAGTACCCAAGGCTATTCAAATGCCTTTATTTAGTGAACTTTGCATCTTTTTGAATTTAAGAATTGATTCCTATCGAATGACATCACATTCAGTGTATTTATTTTTTTTACGACAAAAAGTATTATTTTTATAAATTTCTAGCATCATTTGAAGTCCAATACATTTTATTTAATGAACAATTTTGTAAAAAAAAAAGTTTACGCCTATACATCACTCTTCATCCCAAAAAATGCAGTTTCTTAATTGGGACGAAAGGTATTTAAGTCTCAGTGTTCAGTCAGAGGTAGAAACATTCTATTAAAATACAAACCTAAGACAATTTCAAAGACAAGAAAGGAACTTCAATACTTAAAAAGATGAATTTCCTTAAAAATATTTAGTGTGACACCATTAATCTCATGGAGTTCATTTATCGAAGCCGGGCCTTTAAATAAAACATGTGGTAGCGGTGCAATGTACGGTACCACCAGGACACAGGGCTGCCCTCAGTATGGAGGTCCACAGAATTTTCTAGTTAGGTCCATCCTACTAAGCACATTTTGTGAGGATCCATTGTAGAGTCTTGACAAGCGTAGTGTTAGAACACCCTCATGCAAGAACTTACGACTTCCATATAGTTTAGTAGAGGTTGAATGAGAAAGCTAAAGGGCGGGATGTCTTTTCATCACTTTACTATGTTACGATTTCAATTAAATATTAAAGTTCATATGAACTTTAATATAAGCCTAAATTAAATAAATAGATTTTCACTTTGACTAATCTGGACGCAAACGGGGAAGACCTGTAAAGCAGTGGACTGCAGTTTTAAGATTTGGTGCAACCTAAGAAGCATCCATTCAAATATCGAACAAGTTTCTTCGAAGCATGTACCGGCCAGGCGAAGTGTAGTTCAGAAACCTTCAGTGCGAGGTTATATTTTCTTAATCCAGTAGTAACGGTGCAGCCATAGTTGAAGCTAGAACTAACAAAATACTTAAGGTACTTTCTTTAACAATATACCTATTGTTAAGTTCATTTAATACCTAACATCGAGGTCTTAGTAGATTCCGAAAACATCCTACCTACCTAAAAATACAAGAAACACATATGGTATTTTGGCAAACGACAATTATTTTCTTCTTTAATATGCACGCATATATTTCGCCCCAAACTTGATATGAAACTAAACAATATGTATAGAAATTACCTACTTTTTGTTTTGATATATTCTTGCATTTACACATATAAAATAAACATACCTATAAGTAAACAGACATTATATAATCACAAGTATAACACCAAGTCCTTTTGGCGTACCCAATAATATTAATTATTCATTTGTTGAGAAGTCATAATATTATGGCTTCCCAATAATATTATGGCTTCCCAACTAACGTGAGTCTTCAGATCGGGAGTGGCATCCCTACCGAGCCCTGAGATCTCTCATCTCGTGTGCCCAGTCTGCGCACGAGTACATAATGATATATAGCCTCCCGCCGCCCGCGCATCGGCCCTTATTCCTTTTACCACAAACAGGTTCCGGGAGCCATATAAAATTGCAATATTTTAATAAGAAACCGCCGCTGAATATCAATTAATTTAAATAAAAATAAAAACGTCAACGCATTGATTAATCGCACATGAATAATTCAAGCTTTCGTCTAATTAACTCGATAGCTTACCTTGCTACATCGGCAGTATTGTAATAAGCGCGATTATATGAAAATTGGCCGTCGGGTATGCGAACTATGGCATTATATGTATATTTTCTACCGGCAGCTAAACAGGTATAAGTATAGGTAATACATAAGTTCTAATAATGTCGCAAGCCTGCCATTTTGTTTTTGATGAGACATTCTGGGTAAATTATCAATGTTAACATTTACTTACCTATTTAAAAAATCTGTTATAAATATATAAAAAAAAAAAAATGGTTCTTTCTTTAATGGTTAATAGGTATCAAAATAAACCTAATACCTGTATAAAACAATTTTTTTTCACGTCGATTTTTCGAATGTGTCTGGAATTGTCATGTCATGGAATCTTTACCATATTACTCCCTACAAATACTATGTCAATATTAACCATTAATTTTCTGAAAATAAAACGTTAATTTTGAGTTACAGGCTGGATATAAGGATTTACGTAGATAATTATAGTATTATAAAAATGTACATAGAAAAAGTTCATGGCATCGTCAAGGCTATGAAGTGCTGTGAAATGGTCGCATAATCGGGCACATATTGAGTTTTTATCATACCATCTGCCTCCACTCTGTATGTTTTAATTAAGTGAGAAACATCGCTGGGAGTGGCTGTTATTCCTAATTGAAAGCATTCATTGGCTAGTGTACTCATTATTTTATATTTGCTGCCCGCTAACATACTCGCATAAATGAGTAATTTACGGCTCCCAGCCTTCTTAATTAGTTGTTGCCTGTTGTTTCTTTGTCGTATAAATAAACCTTATTAAGTAATGTATCAAGTAACATTTCGGGATAATTACTGTGATAATTAGGAGTGGATATAGTTACATGGCAGGCTCTGGGTAACGGTCCACTATTTAGTAGCCTCTACATATGGCAATTATTTTTAACTAGACGTTTTTAAAAGAAAATGTGCACTCATCATGACAATTATTATCTTAAATACAGATCATTATTTAGTTAACATAAACTTTTTAGTCTGATTAATGCATTACCGTATTTTTATACCTAAAAGACAGCAGACAGCCTACCTGGTGGTAAGCGGCAGCTGACGCCTAGGTATAGGTAATATGTAATCTCAAAAAAAGACAACAATGGAGTTCCTAAATTGTCACGCAAAGATTTAGTCACATTTTTCAGTCATTTCGGTGTCTGTGTCATGCTTTAGACACAGTTATACTTAAGGCATGACAGTTATGAGGTAATTGTTTTATTTAGTGATGGATTGTTCTTGGCCGCAGATACCTTTCACAGATTCACCGGGCTCTCAATTGAAGGGTTGGTGAGTTTGAGCTACCCACTAATACATAATACATAGATGACGTGTTAGATACATGATGTGTAGGTAAATGACAAAACTCTTGAGTTTCTTGCCGACTCTTCTCGGAGAACCTACTTATTCCGAACCGGTGGTAGAGTCATTAAAAATATAATAATAATAACAATTGACGATTGTTATTTGAATGAAGTTTTTTTTTGTTTGTTGTTTATTTTAACCTATTTTGCGGTGCCTAACTGGTTTTCGTAAGCCTCATAATACTTTCACGAGCGATTTATTGTAAGTTCTCGGTCACTCCGAAAGGAGGCCTACACGACGGCGATCCGCAGTTTTTACCAAACAAACAAATACATAATTCAAGTTGTTTAGACTCAACCAAATCCAAGGTAACAGAGTTAGCATTCCGTGATTAAATATGCCATTAATGTTTCACAATAAAACAACACAGGCTCGGCCATACCTCAGTGCGATGAAGACGTTAAAAAGTTTGCCTCTCGCGATACGCTCATATCGGTTCAACCAATAATTTTTCGTATCTTCTAAATAATTACCTGTTATCGACGTATTGGCAGGTTGGGTCGCGGGCCCAAATATGGCCGCCGAGTACCGACAGCAAGTTAAGCTGTTGATTGATTTTAATAATTTTGAGGAATCCAATGTTTTATACAATATAATATTGACCTTAGTGTAATTTAGTGTGTAGTAATCGTACTTAATCTTAGTGCGTGATCTAAAACTGTATTTAAAGTGCAAATAGTCGAATTGAATTAACACGGCAACTTACATTTGATGTAGCAGGAGAAATATTTCAGTTAATTATTTTGAAATACCTTTTGATTATGTTTATTAATTAGTACCTATGTCACAGTTGCTTTGATAAAATTTACCTAGTACCTGTATCCTATTCAACCTATCGCAGTCCACTGCTGGACATAGGTCTCCCCCATTTCGCGCCAGATATCCCGGTCCTCCTAGTACCTGTATAGATGCGAAAAATCTTTTTCAATATTTAAGCCTTATTTTAAAACCTAATTCGTTGCAATTGCACAGACATATATATATCTAAAGCGATTCAGCATTTCTTAACAGGCACATCTCAAAATAATTCTGGAACTCGAATTATGTTTTTGTAGTCTGTACACCGTGCGGCGCGGAATTCAGTTTTTAGCGTTCGTTTGACTCTTTGGTCGCCATATACGGCGTACGTGATCAAACATACTATATTCAATCCAATTAATAGTTTCCCGCCGAGCGTTTCGGAGTCAATGAAGTCATTATGCTTGCGAAATGTAAGGTAGGTACACTTAAAACTAACATTTAGCAAATACACAGGTTGTCACAGCTTCTCACATCAAATGTAATTGAAACCAATTATTTGATAGTCATTGATTTATTTTGAATAGCACAGTTAACTTTGCGAGCAACAAGCTGCGACGTCATTAGACAGGTGCGTAACGCGTGAAGGCGGCGGGAAACATCAAACATTAAATAAAACATTGCAAAGCGGGACTCGGTCCGGGCGATTTCAAAAATGGAGACTGCGGTGACGAGTGAGTTTTCGCGGCCGTCTCCACTCGATAAATAATGGTGCGGTGACTTTGACAAAACTCACCTAGTCCTGTCCGGCTGGCGCGGCGCGCCCCACTCCGCCACTCGCCCGCTTTTTCTCGCACATTCACAGCCTCGAACACCACTCGACAGACGCATAACCCTAACTATTACACGGCTACCACTAAATATAACTACTTATATTTATGCAATTTGTTTAACTTCACCGACTATTAAAACTGCAGGAACACGATCACGTTTACACTATACTTATGCGAGAGTATTGAATGATTAGATGCGCGGATGGTTATCTGTTTCACACACGAGTCCGATATTATATTAGCGGATAATATATAAACTTACGACTCTTTACTTAGCTTTATGGTACGAGACCGAGTCTCTTTGGTAGGCATATTAAATTTGTACAATACAGTCGTCTCGCCGCCGCCGGGAGCGCCACAGGCGACGTTAACGTAAAACGCACTACGTACACCTACACTATTTTACACGAAGAGATTCCTACAAATTGCACTGGTTTCCGAACGCCTTCGACGATTGCGAATTAAAATCCTATAAAAAAATTCAAATATATAAAACAACAATTAAAACAAACCCGAAACACAAAATAATACGACCGTTTCTAGTCTATCATTTAACAGTTTATTGTTCGTTCAATCAGGGAAAACATTGTGTCTAGTTAGAAATTAATTTAAAAAAATAATATAATCACAACAACCGAACAACACTTAATAACGAGAAATAATTAACAATTTACAAAACACAAAGCTAGGAGTGTTCAGGGGTACTGGAGTACCCTGGGGCCTAGTGGTCAGGGTGTCCCTGCGCCGCCGCCGCGGCCGCAGCCGCAGCGGCCGCTTTCTGCGCCTGCGCTTGTTCTCTTGCTCGTTCAACTCCTTTATAGCCTGAATCTCTTTCTTTAACTTCATCCGCCTATTCTGGAACCATATCTTGATCTGTCGCTCCGTCAAACAGAGAGCGTGCGCCATCTCTATGCGTCTCCTTCGCGTGAGGTAGTGGTTCGTGTGGAACTCCTTCTCTAACTCTAGCGTTTGATATCTGGTGTACGTTTGCCTCCCCCGTCTTCTCAGGCCGTTCGCTCCTGTGAAAAAGAAAAACACGTGTTAGTCGGTCGTTGACTCGCGCTAAGTGATCTCGAGTGGGTACTTAAAAGTATCGGTGGGCGCTTTAATGCATTTGAATGGGTCGTGCGGCTTAGCTCAAATGACGTTACAATTGGCGATGACGACAGCTTCATTTCGTTCAAACGTCGAACGTTGATGTACGCCGGCGTAAGCTTTGGCGCGCCGACGACCGCTCAATACTCGCAAACTTGATTAAGAAACATAAGCAAGCGTGGGATTGCATACGAATTTGTTGCGCGCAGATATCTGATCAGATACCATCGGCAGGCTGCTCTAAGGTATTCATTTTAATTTAAACAGTGAGCGCCACCGGCGTGGTTAGGTAACGCTCGCCGACGGGTGTTTTCATAAATTAATTGATCTCAAGTGAAGGAGCGTTCCGCTTTTGAATTTCTTCGAATTGGTTACCAGGAATTCGATACTCGGTCGCGATATAGAAGGCCAACAGCCGCGGCTCGCGAAAATCGACCGCCAGTGCCAGGGTTGTAGGACATGGGGCATTTTAATGTATGTACCATAAGTTATATTAAGTGGTACCCACACCTAGATATTGTAAGCTTGAATAACAAAGGTGCATTTAGTAATTATTTTTAGGATTGTTAACTATCCAAGTGTTCTTAATTTGTATGAGGACATAGTATGCCATAGTAAAAAGAATCTTCACATTTTCACAAAAATCTGGTTGCATACTTCTTGTTTTTATCATCTTCCTTGGAACCTAACACATCTTATCATAAGCATAATGACTCACATTTAAACCTATTTCAAACTTTCTATCGGATATTTCCTATGATTACCAAAACAACTTTATCTGTTATTCATTAGTTCCAAGTATCAAGTCATTATGTCATATGTGTAAAGACAATCAATAGAAAGATTAACCATAATCATTGAATACAATTTATGAGTATGAAAGGTTTCCTGTGATTGTATTGTCGGTGTTAGGAGTGTATGTATATATATGAAGTATCTAAATATATCAAATACTAAAATTCTATAAAAAATCTAGGAAAATGCTGAATAAAATCCTCAAGTACTAATGTATGTTGTTATATCATATGTATACCAACGTAAGGATTTAAAAAAATAAACACGTGAAAAGTACATAAGGCGGTCACGAAGGCAGCCCTGGCGTGTATTGACCCGGCTATGTATTACCCAACGCGCGTTGCGTGCCTTAATGTATAGAATTTCGAACGCATGCTGAGTGCTCAACTTTCCTCTTTTTCGACCAGTCCTCCCAATAAGTACCAGCGTTAACGGCGCACAGAAATTATATTTCAAGTTTGAGAATTGCGTTTATAGGTGCAAGTCGGACCGTTTCGCAAATTACGCCTTTTTCGACACCACTTCGGCGAAATGATGTATTGTGTACCGTTGGCAATGATCGACAATGATGCTGGCATTCTTATTGTGTCCCAATGTTGTGTGTAATCATTGATAATTTTATTGTTTTAATTATCGCTTAATTGTAAAGAGTTGTGTAGACTGGTATGATTTAGCTTTGAACAGCTATTTGTTTTTTTTCAATAATTGATAATCACTTGTATGCTTCATGTTAATGCATACCTGGATATAGAAATTGTTTAAAGTTTGGTTAAATTGTAGTAAGGTATGAACTCAGAGTGTTCTTACAAAATCATGTGAATATTTAACGTAATTTATGAGTTTTTTGTGTCAGTTACCTAAATACTATAGGTAGATATGAACACTTAAATAACGTATAGGTGCTGTACTTATATACCTTCATAATATAAGTTTTGTACAATTATATATCTAATGTGTAAATATACTACCATAACTGTTAATAGGAATTTTAAACAAAATTCAAATATGTATACCAAAAATTTAAGACCATTTCTAGATCGTAAACAGATTGTGACAAACACCTTAGTCCAGGCGATCCGGACAACACGAAGCGATATTCTAACATCCTAAAAAATTCCTAATTACATTAAGCGTGCCAACTTCGCTTCACCACCAATCACCATAAACACTGGTAAGGTTTAATCTCTTAAACAACGTATAGTAGAAGGAAAGGTCCCTCAATATTTACGCGAAGGCTCTTACGGCTTAGGCAATTAGTATCACTCAATTAACCAGTAGCCAGGGCTGGAGAATTTTTGTTAATAATTAAAAAGCTTGCACTTAAGCTCTTGTGAGGGTAATTTAAATTACGGCGGAGTGCTCGGAGGTCGCTTGAAGAGTCAAATTATGTGCGAGGGTGATTTTTAGATGGTCGAATTGTTATGAGGAAAGAGACGAAACTTGAGTTGTGTCGTCATTGCTAGGATTTTTCGGAATAAGATACGTATTGAATTGAACTAATTTTGCGGATAAAATCGCATTTGCCAACTGATAAACCATCTTCATAAATTTAAGCTAATTGATTCGGACACTCGCAAATGCGGCGCAGAAAAGCGAGATAAATCGATGCACGCCTTTTGTATTTGTGGTCCTCTAGAACGAAATAAAAAACTAAACTAATATAAACCAAAACACTTACTATTAATTAGAAAATGAAATGCTTTTACGAGTATATTACAAGTATGATTGCTCAATATAAACCGATACTCGACTTAATTAAGGCATAAAAGCTTGCGAGCAACGTGTGTGAAGTGCACGTGGTCTCAAGTTCGTCATGTTTTTATTTTTGTTTAACTAGTTTAATAATGATGTTTCTTTCAAGTAGGTAGTTTTTAAGCAGTGATACGTGATTTAGATTATGATAGGGAGTTTGATCATGAGACGATTATCAAAATCTTTTAATTCCACAGTTGGACAAAACCCCAGGTAGCCAAAATTCATCCTGTTTCACCAAATAGTCAGTATTGTAAACATGTTGCGCCTACCGATTACTTATAGTTTTGAAATATTTTACAATTAACAGCAAACTATTTTCAGTTGCATTTTCATGGTAATTGTATAAAGTCTATTTGCACGGAACTTCTGCACCGAAAGCGCATTTTGGTATAATGTGCTTATTTACTGAATCCCTGTCCAGACTCATTCTGGGACTCATTATTTTAATAAGTTATAATAATAGTTTATAGTATATCAGGTTTTCACTAGTAACGAAATATAAAAAATCGTGCAAAAAAGCCCTTTAAGGGCCCCATAAAACCAAGGAAACACCATGTCCTTCAACACCCAACACGTGCACAAAAATGTCCTGAACTACATGCGTCGACTAATTAGACCTACATATACACTGTCAATTTACGCCTTGTAAATTCACGACAAAATCTTGAGTACGCCATAAAAGCAATAAACATGACACAAATGGCTTCATTAAGGCCACGGGCGGGGTTTGTGTGGGCAAAAAAATACGCGAAGTGTGACCCAAGCTTTAATAGGTATATAATGGTGTCGAATGTTTCCTTCTGGTAACATCTGCGTGTGCGCCGCGGCTTCCGGGGGGCGGTATCCTGATAATAAATCAACGATGGAATGGTTTCCATTGCCACGTATCTAATGAGCGTTTGAATGGTTGAATATGACGCTTGAAATCATGCATGGAAACGATCGAAAAGCTTTTTTTTAACAACTATCTGTTTCTCGCGGCATTACTCTCGTTAGAAGATATTCTCCCGCAGTAAAACATAACTTAAAATAGCTTCGTTAGGTAACGCGACGCCCGGTAAAACATTCCTTTGATTTTCCAAAATAAAAAGTTTTGTCTAAAATGAAAGTAGACAATGTTTTTCCTTATAAAATCAGCTACCTGCCGAAAAGTCCCGTTCAAAACCATCCAGCCGTTTCAGAGATTACCCGGAAGAGACAGATAGACAAAAATTATAAAAAATATTGTGACATTTGTACATTATTATTTATTAAGCATAAAGAAAAACGTGGTTATTTCTATAGTACAAACAGATACTCCAAGTTTATTTATGTAATAGATAATGCTGGCAAGTAAAAAGAATGGATGGTTCTTTTGAGTCCATTAAAATTAGATAAGAGTGGATATAGATAGTATTACAGTGATACCAAAAAGAAGATAAGCTATGACAACCCATCTGGTGTAATGGTCGAGACATCGCCTGTTACATCAACGCTTCTGGATTCGATCCTCGGGCAGTACAAACATGTGTGTGCATTAACATGTCCGTTTGTATTAGTCATGTTTTCTGTGTATATTATGTATGTATTTACAAACAAAAGGTTTAAAGTGTTTATACCTATTGTTTAGTATCCATATTATAGGCTAATGTTTAGTTTGGTGCTAGATGGCGATTGTAACCACCTAATCCCCACTATCTAGTTGAACATTACGGGTATAGGTGACAAAGTTATTTATCGTAAATTACTCATGAGCAGATACTAATTAGGAGGTTAAGGATTGCAAATACCTACATGTTATCTCTACTTGAATATAAAGTAGCAAAAAATGTGTTAACGGTTGTTAATAACGATCCAGTTTTAAAAACAGTAGCTCTAAATGACTGACACTTGAAAGCAAACAAATTCCACAACCAAGACAATATAACATGAGTTCAGACAGTGCCCCTGATAATCATCAGTAATTCTCAATCCCAAATGAGGGAACGTCTTCGTTTAATAACAAGTAAATATGCGCGGACAACCGCAGCACGATTTCACGCTAAAACGACCAAGTTAACAGCAGTAAACTGAACCGTAAAAATTTGACTCGAAATGAAAAAAGACAATTGAGTGTTCCTCGGAAATCGGCCGGGACCTTCCGAGATTCCGTCGGAACAAGTGTCACCAACCCGTTTTTGCAACGTGCAAACAAAAGAACCTCACCCCCTTCCCCCGACGACAAAAGGATTGCGCAAGTTATATTAGTCGTAAAGATTTCGGACTAAGATCTATGGCTTGTAAACCGCCTTAAATCTCAATGGTCCGCAATTGCGGAGGGCATTCGAAAACTGTTGTTTGCGCAAACGCTTTTAATTGTTACTAATCGTAAAACTTTACCATGTGATTTACAGATGTTGTTTTAGTATGGCTTGGCTAGTTTTTGTTGACATTCGCGTAAATTAAAAGGGTAACGTCTAAGACTCGACGGGCGTGGATTCACGCCTAAATACATATTCTTATAACGAACTTTTGAGTTGTTCTCTCTACTTTCTTAACACTAAATATTAGGTTAAATGTATATCTTGTTGTTAAGTCTCAATTGAAACTGACTTGATTATATCTAAATATATCATAGCTTAGCGTAGGGAAGGAAGTCTTTCGGCTATGTACGAGAGAACTTCTGAAAGGTAGGTAACTGACTATTGTAAACTGGGTAATGAAAGCCTAAAATCGAGATGTCTCGCTCTCGATCGCTAAATAGGGGAAATTAATCGATATAAGTAGAAGAAATCAGAAGAGAGAAGACCATAAAAAGGATTCTGGTACAGGTTTATCTTAAACCATTAAAAGATATATTTGTTGAAATCAATAAGATTGATACTAAAATGCATTCAACACAATGTTAGTTTAAAAATGTATAATTACTACGAAACATTTTGGTGAAGTTCATCGTATGTCAGTTAAGTTCAGTATGAGAATATCCCCTTAAGCGTGGAATGCATCAGGCGTCTAAAGTATTTGAATTCCTAAAAGTAAATGAAATGTATTTATTAATAAAAACAGATGTCTTACTGCAAAAAGTCTTTGGTGACATGTGATTGCCTAGTATCTAAACAGCGTAGACAGCGACCGTTTTAATGCCGCTAAGTGATTCTGTTAGCATATTTCGAGGAAGGGCCACATTAAAACGGCTCTCGGCTGCCCACGCGAACAATTTTCTTCGATAAAATTATGTAAAGTAGTTATTTGCGCGCCATATCTAATGAGTCGAATTAAGATAACATACTGTGTCTGAGCACAACGTGTTCTGCCAGTCAATAAATGCGTCTAGCACTTGTCCAGACTGCAACATAACAGTTATGTGTCGCCAGTATATAATTTTTCGTTATATATTGCGTCTATGAGGTCGCACTTAGTCGACATTATTACATAATACGTGTGCCTATTCGATGACATATATGCATATTAATGCTGCAGTTTATTATGCAGTTGCGAAATTATATGCTGAATTGGTACGCAGGGTCGCAGTGCGTGTTATTCAATAACCATTTGTAATAAGGTTAATATGTGTTGTTATTAGGTACCTCTTTGTGTGCAAGATGAATTTTAAATACATTCACTAACAACTCATACTTTGCTTTTTATATAATATTGTAATTAAACAGTTATCAACAGTTAATATTTTCTTCTTAAAAGGAAGTCTTTCGGCGAGTGAGTATTCTCTCTTCAACCTATCGCAGTCTACTGCTAAACAGGTCTCCACTGTATGCGCCAGATATCCCGTTCCACCGCTTTGCTCATCCAGCCTTTACCAGCGACAAGTATTTAAATAAAAACATTTCAGTAATTGTTCCCAAAATCGTTATTTCAATAACTGTTAAAATTGTCCCAATTTACATTCACATAAAGGTAACCTGTAAAACGGTCCATACATAATCATATGGTACATAACGACCTTACAATTTGACGCATTATCCCGGGCATGTTCACGTTTTTTGTTTCTCAAAAAATTATCATCTCATTTACCGCGATTGGATGTAATGGTGGCCCATGGTATTTCCCTTATTACATATTTATATAGCGTATAATAAGTCAAATTGATAACTGGAAATTGCAAAATTTCAAGATGGCCGAATTTGCTTGTGAAGTTGTGCGTATGTGTGGGTTGAGCCGCCCAGCTACCTGGGTGGTCCAAACGTCTGCTATGTATCCGACTCCCGCGCTCATATCTGAGCTATGTAAAATAAGAGCACTCCAGTATCAATGTGCGCCTTAATTAAAACTGTTAATAGAGTCAGCAGAAGAATAATATTCTCATATATTGATTTGCATTGGTAATTTCTTCTGTATTAAAATGCGTTAGTTCAGATACACGTTGGAAGCCGTTTCTGTTATTTTTGTAATCAAATTAAAGTTTTTGAAGTGTCATCTGCATGCACCTACATACAGCAGTTAGATCTAATTATTTCATAAAACATACGTATATGTATAAACAAATGCGTGAAACAAACTACCTATAGTTTTTACTACTAACCATTTTTGAAACTGTACCCTACACTTTTATCATCAAGGCTTATCTAGGTATATTATTAATTATCTTCGTCAAAGATAAAATTATCTATTGTGACTGTTGAAATCACTTTTTGTTTGTTTAAATTTTTAGTTCAAGTTAATGTCAATAGATGGTGTTATCTGTACTACATCACGCTAGCATTTGAGTTCCTAATTTTCACTAGGTAAAATGCAGTGTGACATTTAAATATATAATTTATACAATCCATTGGTTTTTATTTCTTACGCAACTAGTACAACATTATTCAATGACAGTTCATAAAATCACACATAAAACACAATCGATTGATCTATCAAATAAAATAGCCCGCCTACATCAAACTTTCAGTACAAAAGTCATGAAGATAAAACTTCAGCGAATTGTAACTAGAACAAAGGCAAGATGAGACATAGCGTATTAGTTGTTTCACAATTCCCATCCAATTGTATTATTTAGCGTCAACCGCTACCATTCTCGATAGCAAGCGTAATTTTAATAGAGGCTGAAGCCGCCGCTTCCCAATCAGTCCACTAGATGTGTATCGCCTTAAGTCTGCTTGTTATCTCAAAAGCACAATATGAATAATACATTAGTACTGGCAGCAACGAGGTACGCATCTTAAATTGGCAAAGCTTAATTGACTGAAAGGTTGAAAATGAAACGCGGTAAGTTCACCGGCCAGTTTTTATGTAGACCGTACTTGATGGACCGCATAACGGAATCGATTTAAATTGGTTATGTGAGATTGCGTACAAGGGCAAGTAGCCACTGAAATGAATACATTATTTCTTTTAGGTTTCGAACAGTAAGTTCAATTTCCCAAGTATCATCCAGCCAGCTACAAATGTAATGTTCTATTTTTAAAATCTCTATATAAACTTTTCCAATATATTTAAAGAACCCAATGTCAAAAGGTCTCATTCGAAATTTGAAT
Organism: Leucinodes orbonalis; assembly: GCA_019425675.1. Taxonomy (NCBI): domain Eukaryota; kingdom Metazoa; phylum Arthropoda; class Insecta; order Lepidoptera; family Crambidae; genus Leucinodes; species Leucinodes orbonalis. The sequence goes on from PQWD01006286.1 coordinate 21,927, forward strand.
GCGCCATTCTCATATTAGAATTTTCAATACGCAAATCAGGTAAGATTTTTTTTCTTATTCAGCAAGGAATCCCTCAACTCACAACTTACAAAAGCGGTCTGAAACTAGGGCAGTTCTTACCAACGTCCGAAACAACGACTGGGTTGGTCTAGCTTAATTAAAAACTAATTAAGCCTAGTTTCCAATAAGGCCGGTACACAACAAATCCATCGTGATTAAAGTAATGACCGCAGCCCTGGGCGGCCTTGTAGTCTACACCCCACCTTAATTAACCTGAATTATTTGTAGAAAATTATTTATTCAACGTTTCATATAAGAATAAATAATGAAGTCAAGACTTACTTAGGTGTACAAAACTGTACCTAATGAAAGAGTTTTAATTATAAAAAGTATTTGTGCGATATGACAAACCAGTTCTAGGTGCCTGCTTATGAAATCATAATATCGAGAAACTATTTCGAACGTAAGTTGGTATTGAAAATTATCCTTAAATTTAAATGTATTAGTCTCGTTTATCTCGAAACAACGATACGCCACAAAAGTTAAACGACGAAATACAAAATGAATGTGAATTATTTTGCTTGGAAAATGTTAAAATTAAACAAAAATTAAGCCACATTCAGATAATAACCAGCCAATCGGAACATTCGATATCCCATGTATGTATTTTAATATAATGTGAAGATAGCTATTATAATTGCGATGTGTTCAGGCTACGAAAAATGAGGCATTGAAAAACATCTTGGAGGCGTTCTGAGGGGAAAATTATCATTTTTGCACGGCAAAATGGCGTCGCCAACCTGCTTTTTTACTGGTTTCGCCCTAGAAGTTAATTTTGACTGAGTGTAAATGCAAATTGCTAAATTACAAATGAGATTGACATTGTTGTCGTATAAGAACCTGTTTTAGACAAGAGCCGATAGCAGAGAAGTCTATTCCACTAGATCATTTGTAGGTAAATAGATAGGCTCCGTAACAATAGCTGAACCCTTTCAATATCGCATGTGGATTTATTGGTCCGATATTAGACGATAGATCAGGGTTGAATGCAATAAAAACTGAACGTCCCACTGGATTAGGACAAACCCTGACGTATGTGACACATGAAATCCTCGGACTTTCTTATCCAAGGGGACGACATCGAAAACCTATTTTAAAATCAATTTTGGACATTCAAAAACAGTAATGCTCGCCGGAGTCGAGAATATTCGATGACCCAGCGCAGGCGTTACGCCCGTTAATGAAACTGACACATCAGCTGTTACTTATTATTAATGGCTCAATAAATCAGTAATTGTCTCATATTAAACAGGCCGTGTTGCGAATAATTCGCACAATGCGACAACGACAGTAACATCTACATTCGGGGGCGCGATTGTGCGAGCGCAATCCGAAAATAAACATCCATTCACGCAAATAATCTTAACACAAAACAAGCCACTGGAATCAACGCTAACAAGATGCAGCTGTTGCGATCATTCAAACGGAGACCATTTTGAAAACTCGTTGGAGTTTTCGAAAATAGAATATAAAATGTGTCACTCCTTCCCAAATAAATCAGCGGAGATTAATGGTATCCAAGTTAGGAACGGAGCGCCGCGTGACGGCTAGACGCTCATTGGGTGGCGTGGCCGCCATATCGCTACGGGCTTGTAGCTGTCAAACTTTGAAACATGGCCGCCGGCTTTCTCTAGCGCTGTGTCTTTAAATACTCGGCTAAATTAACCGGACCATGAACATGAAATCGCAAATGGAAAGGTCCTTCAACAAAAAACATTCATCGTGTAAAATATAATTTTATTGCCAAAAAACTATGGTTTCATTGTACTTTTTGTTCTCGAGGTGTAAAATTTTAATGCGTTTTTGGTATCGAATATAAAACGTTTGATTTATATTTTGACAGTTTAAGCCAAAACATTTGGCATTTGTAATCCGTGATATATTGTTATAATAAATAACGCTTACGACCATCTTTGTTTTTTACACAGTACAAAAATACTTGACTACCAAATATCTTGGCTTATTATTTTATGTAAACTTAAGTAATGATGATGATGATGAAGTAAATACGAAGAAAACAACCACATATTATTTATTTAAACGATGCATTCTGAAAAAAATATATGAAAAAGAAAATTATAGGTTGCTAGACAACAATTTGCGGATAAACCAAGTAGTTCCCGAGTTAAAGTGTGTGATCGAGTAACCGACTATAGGTTACATAAATGCGAATCATACTGAGGCGATGGTAATCTCCCTCGATATCGTGTTATTACTTAGCGTACGATTTGTGGACGGACAGCAAAACAGATAAATATCAATGATAATAAAATATGATTATATTAATATACAGTTTGGGCAAAAATACTCAGATTTCATGGTTTATGATTTTAAATGGTTTATGAAATATAGCAAGTAATTATTTTCTGGAAGTAAGTTTGAGATCTTCAAAATCATGATGCTGGATGATGAAAGCGGCGGATCGGGATATCTGGCACAAAATGAGGAAACCTATGAGCAGCAGTGGACAGCTACAGGTTGAAGAGAGATTAAAGTAAGAATAGAGGAAATCTACTTAAAAATATTAAATATCTGGTATAGGCAAACAATTACATTTGAACAAGAACCGTGTATTACCATATTAATTTATAAATCACTTATTTTATTCTTAGGTGACTTTATATTTTTCTGAGAGTTACCTACGTAGAAGTAAGATTCTATAGCTACAAAAATTTTTTTTTTGCAATCAGTACATTTTCAATGAACCCAATAAAATACGGGTTGAAATAAATCGCGGCTGGTTCATTGCGATGCCTATTAAATTGATAGCCTGAAAACCCTATTCATAATACAAAGCGGCCGCAAAGCGATTGTTGACATTGGTATTCATTATAAACCACAGTAACCACGGCACGGAGTACTTTAAGGCTAAGACTTTAGTACGTGAAGTGTTTAGTTATTGTAGCATGGCTATCTTGAATCGACAGTGACGTATTTTGTTTTTTATTGTGGTCTTGATAGTCCTGGGTAGGTGGCCCTGATCAGGTAAGGGTTGGGACCCATTCTAACCTCCCCTGCACGTGGTACATCTTACCAAGCGAGGCCTTAATGCCAGTCTTGGTCTTGAATACTCTTTGACCAGTGCCGGGGTTATGGCTTAAACCCCTTAGTCATCATCATCAGCTATTACACCGTCCCCACCGAGGGGCACGCCTACCTGTATAGGGTGATTAGGCCTTAGTCGTCCACGCGGCCCAGTGCGATTGGACGACTTCACGCCAACCTTCGAATCTCTTCGCAGGCATGCATGCAGTTCCTCACGATGTTTTCCTTCACGTAAGAGCGTCCCCCCCCCCCCCTTAGTAATAATTCTTAAATGCTTTGTATGTTTCGGTTAGTATTATTTTATTTAAAATATGTCATGAACAAAATGAATTATTTTTCTATTTCACTTACTCTTACAACTCGTTCTTCTGCACATTGAACAAAGTGAATTCGCTTTGGAGTTACAATAATAAATTATACTTATACCTCGCCTTAAATCTCCAACATTTGAACTCGCACTTGAAATCCACAACTCAGGGGTTATTCCGAAAATTTTCAACAGACAGACAAACAAAAGTCACCTGCAAGCAGTTGGTATTCAGACTCGCGATCTAATTGGGCGTAACCGTGTAACTTAATTAGAGTTAAGTAAAGAACCACACCGCCGCGCAGTCTGACGACCGACTTAAATCTCGCTAAGTTAAGGCTCGGATACCAAAGATTCGAGATTGCATACGATGCGGTTAGCCAATTTGTAAGATTGCTAATCAAGGCCGTATTTAATCTAGACTGTTTGAGATAAGTGAGCATCTCTTTGCGAAGTTTTGGGAGGCAACATACTCGTACACTATTCATACTATCTCTTAAAAGTGTTAAAAGAATTGTGATTTCACAACAGTTTGAGAACCAAATGGTTTCAATATTTTAGTAAAAAAATTAAAGAAATGAGACATCACGATTTACAGAGGCATAAAATGATTCATGGATTTTTGTTCTAATTTTAAAGCAAGTCATTTTTTTTTTTAATAATGCGAAAACTGTTACATTCCACCTACTAGACAATGTGCCTATTTGCAAATCCGGTTTCATACTCGAAAAGACGGTAATAACTTCAACAACGTTACAATAGTTGTTTCTAAGAAGCCCTTAATTCAAATTTCTTTCTCAACATTTACAAGCAGGTTGCTTAGGATCATCTTGCTATCAAATAGTAGATGAGGTTCTGTGTTGTGTTTTGGGTGTGGATTCAAGTAACAAAAATCTATATGATTAGGTATGAGGATCTGCCCCCTTTTTCCAGCAGGGCTAGGTATACGGTTACGACTTCTCTTGATCATGATGTATGTCTAAGAAAATTACTGGATGTTTTCCTCTTTCTTAAAACCTCTTTCAGTGTGTGTAAGGCTTTAATGCAAATTCGCCTTCAGTCGAGGACGCAGAGATTTTCCCAACGTTCAAAATAAATATTCTAGATTTGCGCTCCGAGTTCTGCTTCAAGACAATATTGTGCCGTTTGCTGTTACATAGTGAAGGGGTAAATCATTTGCATTTGTATTTCTAAATGTTGGATACATATATTTATAATATAGTATATTGATAAACATTGCTCACTGTTTCTTTAATAGACAGTTTCAAAAAGAAGTTGCATATATACAAATATACCTAGGTATGCATTATATACATGAGGCGTGAAGCACTGATTTCAGTTTCACCGATTAACTATTGTCAAGGGCACGTACTTTAAATTTATGTAGATATGGATATAAGACTCATTTCATAATGTTTTTTTTTATATTCGTAACTTGGCTAGTAACATGAAAAATAACAAGATGGCGTCTGTTTATTTTTTTCTAGCAATAAATAAACTAATTGCAAAAAGTTTTTTAATAAGTAATAAGCATAAATAAAATAGTTCTTAACTATATCATCCCGAATGATTTGTTTACTCCAGAAGTTGATCAAGCACGGTAGAAAATAGTTCCCGCAATCCCGTCGGCAATCCGCTAATAAACCTTTCGTTACACTCCCCACCAATTTTTTCATAACGTCCGAGATATATAAGTATACTATAAATCATACACGGCCGTTTCTCTCTGCTACAAAACAGGGAGGCCGGGGAATTACGACAAATCATGCATTAAACATGGGGAATAAATGTTTTCTTATCACGTACCTATTCTTGTTTCGATATTAGTTTTCCTTTATCTTTATTGACACAGGTTACTGCTACATTTATAGCTGTTGTATCGTCACCGCTTTGCGGCGTGTTTGTTCATGCTTTTGTTTTACGGTGGTGTATTTTTGACGGATGGTTTTTAATACTAATTATGGTTATATTTTTACTATGAATAGGTATGCTGTTGTAAGGAAGCGTTGATTTAGTTTTTCATATATTTGAGCTCACGTAACGGGCCCGTAGTTCATCCTTCTGAAAAATAAGTGTGAATCTGGTTTTCCGTAAACATGCACTGGAATAGGATGTTGGTTAACAGACCAATCAACCCACTTTTTTTTATAGTTCATAATTGCATAAGTATATTTTTAATTTGTAATAACATTAATAAAATGGCCACACAATTATCTTAAATACAGTTCTAAATTACGAATGAAGTTTATCAAAAGTATCTTAATAAAGACACTGTCCGCAAACAATAAAACACTAAATAAAAATCCAACCTAACCTCTCTTCAGTTTAAAAAAAGAACTCATCAAAACAGCGAGCGTGCACGCAATAAAAAAGGTTTTATCCTTGCATCGTCCCTGTTGGTACTAAGCGTAATAAAGCCGCGAATCAAAAGTTAGCACTAAATCACAATATGGCGTCCGCTGCCCCGTGTTTGCTCTCGCCCACATAATCCGTTCGTACGGCGGTAAATCCATCGGTCGGAGTCGCGTACAACACTAAATCATCATAAGAGAATCCCGAATGCAATAGTACACAGATATGCTTTATATGAGCTGGCAACATTGCTTCAATCGCTGCAAATGTAGCTGACAGCGCAGGTCCTGCTTTGCCGGTGGATTGTTCGGTATTTGTTTTGTGTCTTAATTTAGAGAGAGTATGTAATACATATCTACAATATTTAAGTATTATGAAGTGTATTAATGTCTTAATACATTTTTATTTGTGATTTCAATGATGTTTTTTGTAGTACGAGTATCTTCTTTACGCTACGCAATAGTTAATTTGACTTTGGAATCAAATATTGTGGCTATGTAGCTTGTAAGCCTTTTCATAAAATATGAAAATTGCAGGTGTGTTTGATGTGGGATATATTTTCACATAATTACAAAAACACACTTTATTATTTTTTGTCCCTTAATTTTAGATAGATAGGACTAATTATTGCTCACAATTAATTTGAAGGCGTAATTTAATATAGGTACGAGTACCTTGTCAGATACGATATTTCTTTTAAGTATTCGGGGAATTGAACTCTTGTTAATTTAGGTAGTTTCATTTCTATATAACCGTGTAAAACATACCCGTTTAATAGTACCTACGCGTTCATACTTGAGACTTTTTCAGGTTGACACTTCACTGTTTGCAGCAGAGGGTTTTCACTGCATCACCAACAGCGAGAAAAGATGGCTCTAAGTCCAAAAATGGCTTGAGCTAAATATGTATGAACATTACCTACCCACAATGAAAATTATGCTGCATAAATATAAAACCTTAACCTGGCAATGCGCATTTAAAGCAATGTTTCATATATCAAACGAAAGCCACGGCGAGCTAGAACTTTTTCAACAGTGGGTAATAACGTTAAACCTGCGTTCGGATTCATTATCGAGCAGCGCGATATCGCGTCGCGCCGGTACGCCGAAACTAGTCGATTTATTCGATTCTTTTTTATTCGATCCTTTTTTATTCGATTTACGCCACCCGCGCCGGTTACTGAAAAACTTTGCATCGTAATGCAATCGAGCCGCATTAGTTTTGCCGTTTATCAGAGCCGCCTCGCAGCCAGGCTTTGAGGGATTAATCAGGCGTAGAATGAAATTGCAACTCGATGATAAGGGCTTGCTTCCGTATCGCCGGCTTGGATTAATCTGATAATAATTATGTAGAGCGGTGCGATATTAATACGGATCGATGAACTATTTCAGGGATGGAGATCGCTTGTCCAGCGTAATAAGATGACTTCTAGTTTGATTGACCAACGACTTGCGAAGGGTCGATGGCGAAAGTTAGATGAGAAACAGCTTCACTTGGTAAACGTTTTATATCTACATTTAGTACTAAAATTTTAACTATGTAGTTGAAGAATAAAATATCTCACTCAGCATGTGCCATAGCGAGGAAGAAACCCTAGCGCTGTCCTATTGTAGCTATATACATCTTTATTCAAGTACTATAATTTCAGTTGATTTAACAGCTACTATTGTTAAATAGTTTCCGTGTAGGCTTCATTTGTGAATGGTATACTATTATGCAATCAAACAAGTCCGCTAAACGGAAAATAAAGCAATAAAAGGACTTAAACAACGAACTCTCATGCGATATTTGTACTAGTTGTGAAACATCGCTATGTTCGGTCAAATGCATTGAACAGATTCTTGAATCAGTAGAAATTAATGTTAGGGTAATGGACAAAATTGTGGACAGTTTTGCTATGGTGTTATGGCTTTATGCAGTCTTTGGTAGACCAAAGACTGCAAAAAGTTATAACACGGATTTAGCTTAGTATATATTTAGTATTGTTCATTCTTTTTTAGAACTTTTAAAGCAGTCGTTGTTCTTTTGGAATATCGAGTGTCCATGGGTGACGGCAATTTCCCTTCACACCAGGTAAACCGTCTGCTCCTATTGAACCTGTGAGTTCAAAATCAAACAGTATACCTGATAAATAATCCATGTTCAGGAAATACATTGCCTTACACAAATTGCTGGAATCGAAATTTTGTTTCTCTATTTTATCATCATCAATAAAGCCTAATTGCTGAAGAAAATATCTCATAAAGACTTCTACGCAAGCTAATCCTTAGGTATTTGACAATATCCGTCGCCTACCAACTATCCGCTATTTGATTGTATAAACTTTATATTAATCTTAATCCCAATGCAAGCTGTAGTCACAGCTTTACAGTTTGCTAATAATTATTCAATATAACAGATACCATAAATCTTACTCACAAACAACTCAAGTTAAAAGGTTATGGATATATGAGGCATCAGTTTTATGTTACTACAAAATATTTGTACCTCTCAAATGAACTACACAATCATTTATGTTATAAAAATGTTACGAGCAACAGTAAAATCGGACCTCGCCGCGTGAAGTACTGCGGCAATTTGGCATTTCGGTGGATTTATGCGAATATCACCGGTCCGCGGAAAGCGGGCAAACAACCAAAATTTGTTGTGGAAACAACGATTTTTTTTAGTTTACACCAGTGCCTACATCATTCGGCGCCTAACTGGCAATCGGTTGTATGACTGATATGTTTACGCTTGTAGACTGGGATGCTGAAATTGAATAATGAAATTTATTACCTACATCTAATTTAAATTGACTATCATGCTATAGAAAATTTATGGACATAAGTCGTTTTACAGATCGAAATAAGTAGCTCAGTTGATCTGACACTCCCTATTGTTATGCTAGCTATAAACACATTATTGTAAAAAATAACGATCGATAAAATACCTTGCATGCTTACCTATACGTAAGAGATAAAATGCGTCAAACAAAAACCTTTGATACATAGTATTAAATGTTTTCTTTGCGAATGTATGTGGACTCAACAAATCCTCGGTGCCGTATTTGGCACAGCATCCTCGTAGATGCATTTTGCGGCAGTTTTTTCCTTCCATAACACAGTGTCGGCTGTAAAGATTCTTCGGGAAATGCAGCCGCGGTGTGATGCATTCCGCGACAGCTCTCAATACCTACCACACTTTTATAGATGTGTATAAAAATGCAGTTAACGCAGACGCCATTAAACATGAAATTAATTTTTCTTTGTAACAAATTGATTTGAATAAGCCATCGCTGTTTAAGGCACACCAAGAATCCGCTCCTATGGTTATAAACCTAATTTATAAACTTTCTCCAGGAACATACGTGTTAGCAATAAATTTTAAATATTATTGTTTTGTTTTATTTATATTTACTTTTATTTAAAAGTGTACATTATTGCCACATATGACCACGTTATGAGACTGAATTTTTCTGTTTTGCCTTTTGTAACAACAGCTTTGAGAAACACTATTTTCTTCTGATATGTACTCCGTATTTTCCATGAAAAAAAAAGGTTTCAAAACAACATAAAATGCCTAGCTTAAAATCGGATGGATCTCACCCGGCATATACAAAGGTTTGAGCTACAACAGGTTAATTAGACAGTTGAAAAAGCAGCATGTTGGTTAAAGGCTTCACATTAGTGTATCTGAACAATGGTGCGCGTTTGTTAGTGCCGTCCGTCCTCACGTCAGATAGACGCGATAGTAGGCGCACGCCCACCAACGAAGTTTCTAGAATTAGACGGGTGACGTGCATCGGTTGCTTGTATGCCTTACAGGGACGAAATGTCAGATAACGAATCCCTTTGGTCGGGAAAATTCGAAATACTGACAAAGAAAGAAAGCATGAAATGTTTATTCTGTGACAGTATACAACGAAATGTTTCACAGTGATTGAAGTTTTATAGTGATGTAAAAAGGAAAAAACGTAATTACCTAGGTACTTATGTACACGTTTTAGAATGTGCCAATGGAGTGAAATTAAGTGGGTGAAAAAAACCCACAAAAACGTTACTTGTTTAATCAAAAGAAACATATAAATTGTCTACTATCAACATTTTTTAAATTTATTTCAGATATTCGTCCCGTATTGGTAGGTATGCATAAAGAAACCCTAGACTAAGCTGACAAAAGTAAGAAACAGATACTTAATAACTTAGTATAGAGCACCTTATATAGAAACGACTCCCGTTTTATATTGAAATAATACACAAGAAGCCAATTAAAATTATCATTCAGATGAACACGTGGGATGTTAAAAGCATTTAATTCAATGGAACTAGTTCTCGTCGAACATGCACGTATTTTACTACACAACAAGGCATCTGGATCACAATGGGGGGTGGAATTGCAGATACATTTTATGTAAATAATAATTTAATTCTTAATAAAACATATTAATAAAGTGCTGATATTTTACTCAAGGCGTAAAAACTGGTAACTGATGTGAAGGAAACGCATGCTTGAGAACTTAAATCAAAAGAATAATATCGTTCTAAATTTGATTTTTAAATCAATTGGATTCCTAATTCAAACATGATCACACGTTATTTTAAATAAAGAGTAGGCAATAGCGTTCAAAATGTATATTCCAGAGACATATTTTTTTAAAATACAAAACTTTTAGCACAGATTATAACACTTCTATAACCTTAACATTGTAATACATAATTCAATTTCAGACTTTCAGCGCAGACACAAATATTTGTAAACATACAATACAATTGGAATTATGCCTACACGGAGCTGAGTGCTCGCCACAAATATATTTAGGATGAGTGTGTATCCGGTTTGGATACAAAGAGCATCCCCGCGTCTCGAGTCGTTTCAATTCTATTCCTGTCTGAGTCCGTGGTGCCTAGGTCGCTATAGGACACCTAGGTCTACTTGTGTATTATAATGGACAGAGTAACAATGCGCTCGCTTTGGAACGGATCCTTTCCATTTATTCCCTTGAGCAAACAAATTGTAGCGACTTGTCACGATTCGGCAATCAATATGTTCCATAAAGAGTAAGTTGTGTTAAATTTAACGATCACGTTAAATTTAATTGAGTAATAATATGTGGGAATTTTATTTTTACAACTTACAATGCTTTAGTAGTAAGTGGAAAATAAATCTTAGAATCATTTGAAAACATTTAAACATACATTTGTAGTTGGTTACGATCCAATTTCCCCACAGTCATGCCTTGTGGTACCTATAAAGCTGGTTGATGATTGTTTACGAATCGATATAAGTACCCAGCACTTATTTTCCGATTAAAAATACTATAGAATTGCTTTCGGTAAACCTATGGTCCGCAGTCAGTCAGCAGTAAACATCTAGACACGGAACCGGGATAGAAAATACCACAAAAACTGTTGCAATCCGATGAACTGAAAACCAATTTTTTCACAGTCATTTTAACACCAAAAACGCTGCGTAAACGTCTGAAAACTGTAACCTATGCGTATTCGCTGTAACTACCAGATCCAGATACCCATCTAGATAATAGTTAGGTATTAAATTGGCCAAGGGTGACATTTACGAGCATATTGGCGCCGTTGGGTGCAACATGCTAACGCTATCAGTTACCGCGCCGGTGGCTAATTCACTGTGACAAATTAACAACGGCTAAATTCAGGACCCCCCAGCCCTGATAGGGCGCAACGGGGTCAATGACACGGGATGCACTAGAATGTTCTAAATGTTATTTAAGCGATTAACTAACAAAGATGGCCGTCGTGAAGAGTTTGGCAGAACTAAAGTTGGGTATCTAAGGGCATGCGATAGATTCTTAGTCTAACAATAGGTATATGAAAAGGTGTTAATAGACAAACGTATTGTTAAAAGAGTTAAAAAACGCAGTTGGGATGCACTAGAATGTTCTAATAGCTTTTATTTAGGCGGCTAACTAGGAATAGAAGATGGTCGCAAAGAATTTGAGGGGATAAAATGTCAGACGAAAATTGGGCAATAATATCAATGTGAACGTGGCGATATACTAGAACATTCTATTCTAATATTTAGGCAGTGAACTCGCAATATAAGAAAATTGGCGTTAAGAGTTAAAAATGACAAATATACTAGAACATCTTATAATGTGCCAAAGAATAAATAAGTACTTATACGTATCAACTAAGTCAAGACAAATATAGAAAGACAAGGTTAATAAGTATTAATAAATATATAAAAGACATCAAATCATTAAAAAAAAACAATTAAACAAACAATCTATACGTTTTTATGGAAACTGCTTTAAGTACTTAAGTCAAAGGAAATATTACAACATACAAATATACCTAACCATTAGTTACCTATGATAATGTTTACCTATCCACTGTTGTAATAGATCGTCGATATTTAGTTTCTAATAAATAAAACTAATGAAGAATCTTCATAGTTCATTAGATACTAATAAATATATTATAATTACTGCATTCTTCGGGTTACGTAACGAACTCTATCTACACTTCACGAGTTATTAAACTTCTATTAACTATTTAATTAGTTATAACGAGATACACTTTAAATATTTTTCTAAAGTGACGACCATAACTTTCAAAGTGATAAAATCGAATAGCTCACATAAATAGCTCGTAAATCAAGATATTCAATGGCAAAGTCAATGCGTACAATTTAAAAAACAAGTCGTTTCAAAACAAAACACAAAATGCAAGAGAAAGTTTGTACCGTTAAGCACACTAAAGAATACGACTGCCCATCGGCCGGCAAATCATAAAAAGTGCGCGTTGCCGATACGTTTGCGAACTTTTGTTGCCTTTTGTCCTTTAGATAAAGGGAGAAAGTTGCGCAACGCTTTCTAAAATTTGATACTGTTCTTTTGTGAACTGGTTGAGGGTTAACCGTTAGAGAAATGCCCCGGCGGGGGGTGGGTTAACCGGCTGGAGTGCCCACTTTATGGGTTATCTTTACAATGTACCATATGCTATGGGATGTTTGCACTTCACTGTATTAATGGTTACTTTCCAATACGCAAGTATTAATAGCCATAATATGTACCTAATATTTTAGAAAGCTAATAAAGTTGAAAGTTCGTAATAAATATAGAATATTTAGATACTGTCAAATTAGGGTCAACATAAACCGTAAACGGAAATTGGATATATGAAGCTTATAATAAATGTTTGTCCCAAAACCACATCTGACATGTACATTTGGAATTGTAGATTTAAAAAAAAATCAAGTATTTACCTAACATATTTTCAAAATAGCAATCACTACGTACGTACCATTAAAAAAAGAGGCCATAAAAATAACTCACTGTTTATACATTATGAATGCACAAACTCGGTTAAGTGAGCAATCAATCATAAATACTATACAGAGAGCGTACACCGTGACTAATGTTTAAATAAAGATGTGTTAAAACGCAATAAACAACAATATTCCGCTAATGTGGACGTTTACGACTGTCTCCCGACACGACAATAACACATCAACTAACCAAGGCTCATTGAACCACACACACGCTCAATGAATCAACGGAGATTAAAAATCAATAAAATCCAATGCGCCACTTTTCAACTTCCCTCTTCGTATAAACGGANCGATAAATGTAAATGTACGCTCCCACAGTTCGGGAACTTCCTTCGTTATTATCGCGTATTCATTAATCATGAATTTGGAATTCGGCCGTAAACAGTCGAGACTAGTTCATAAGTCTCAAATACAAGACTGTAGTGCCGTATACTGAATTTCCACCTAATAAAAAGGCTGTTACGTGTAGGGGACGTTAGACACGCAATTACAAAACGACCAGTTTATTAAGACCTGCCCCGCCTTTCGTGACGTTGACGAACGAAACTGGGGAGGGGAAGATCTATAAGCCAACGGGGGTCATGTATGTTTGGCAAAGATTCGCGGCGAAGTTCCATGTTGAACCTTAATTAGTGCGTGCTTGACGTTCCACAGACAGCTCCGGTGTACGTGGAAAACTAGTAGACATCATTTCGACACAAACTATTTGATCAAATATTGGATCAAACTAACCATTGATACACCCGGTAATTTGATGTACAGATTAATGCCTGGAACAATTTATTGACAATTATCGTAACCAACGCCGCCTCGGGATCAATTAACACAAAGGCGCTATTGCAAATTAGACTAACTAGATACCTATCTAGCCTACAGGTATTAGACAATCGAGATTGAGCCCGTAGTTAGTACACTATTAATTTATCGCGTAAATCTTATCGCCTAAAGCTCACAATTAATTTAAATGGAATTAAGAGATCTTGATGCAAATTCTAATAAACAAATTAACCTTCGTAATTTAGACGTTTTAATTACGAGGATTTTTGTTATTAATTATGTTGTTATCAGATTGGGGAACTATAATGGACCAGTCCATTCATAATAATAAGGTAAGGTAAAATTAAAGCCCAGAAATTACATAGTTTTATGCAAGCAGTCCAATTAAAATATGTGGTATAAAGTCAAATGCTTTATGTGAGTGCATATGCAGTCAGCGGTGCAGACGGAATAATAATAGAGAGAGTCGTCTCTTACATAATAGTAGGTATACGTGGTGATAATAATTTTAGCCCACACTTTTGTTGTACACAAAAAGAAATTAAATTGCTTGTAAGGAATTAAGGCCCGCTTATCAATCAAGTGGCTTTTTGCTATAAAATACTTTATATATAGTAACATATAAATCAAGATCGTTTCGAAACTTTAATAGGCTTATATGAATTAACAGTTATCCTATTAAATATTAAGATCGACAATTCATTAATAATCAACATTATTTGCCAATTCTTTCCCAAATATATTGAAGCGGCCATTTTGTTTTTAAGTCTTAATGAGAAGCTTAGTAAAAAAATTGTATTCTCATTTTATATTTCTACAACTTTGTATCAGAACTGTATTCTGAAATATATATTTATACGTAAATAAAAACAACAATTCAGCTCAAATAACCATTTAGTGTAATTTTACAAAATCTGGTTCCAAATAAGCGCCATCAAAAGTTTTATTGTCCGATCAAGTCAAAATCCAGGTAGTGGGTTATTAATATGCACATATAGTACGTCATATAAAGCAAGGCCGTCCAATTATACTAATAATTTTCCAATGTCTTGTCAATTAGTTTGTATAAATCAGACAAGAATTGTGCACTAAATGACGTTGGGCGTGTGCGTCGTGTATATACGAGCAATATTTTACACGTCACGAGCCTAAATGGAATCGGGCAATCTATCTAAGTCCATCCCCAGACGCTCGTGGATCGTAAACATGGCTGCTCACTCGAGGAGTCACCTCCATACTCCCTAGGGCTTAGCGCTTGCCTTTGTAGCTGGTATTATTAGCCACGTTAGCTGAACAGCCGATAATAGGAAATTTGTTCTTTTTTCATTTGAAATTGTGTATTTTTACAGTTCAAAAGAATGTAATTTTTCAGAAAAAAAAATACGCAGTTCTTTTTATTAAAAAATCGTAGTTTATTCTTTAAGAACAATGACACTAGCCGGTTATAAATAACCGACTTAGGTCAAATAAAATTAGCATTATTGTTTACAAGCAACATTATCTGTACTTAGTTACTGTCACTCATTAAAGAGCATCATTCCATACGAGCCAGTTAGCCATGCTTTATGAGCCACACAACCATCGGTCCCATTGTAAAGTCGACCAACAGGTGATTTTAATTGAGTTTGGTATAAGGCCGCTAGTTAGAACGTAGTAAATAAGAAATAGGTTTTTATCCCTTTTTTATCTCCCATAGGTTTGATACCGTTTTATTTACTAGAAACAAAATGTATAAGTAAGCAGTTGTAAGTAACTAGGTATAATAAATTTTACATGAGAACAAGTCTCGACCAGTCGGCATGACGAACTTTCCAATTCAACGGATGTCAGCGTGTTCGTGGAGTCCTGTTAATATGGATGAGAATAATATTTACAAGAATCGCCACAAAGTTGACAGCGGTTTTTAAGTTAAGGTGGGAAACATCCAAGAATCGGTTAGTACGTGCTTTTACTGCTGCTCATTAGAACCGCTGTATATTTCACGTCAAACGTAGAATATTAAGGAGAATAAAACGCACATACGCTCTCACAGCCAACGGCTCGAAGCTTTATAAAGATCGCAGCGACTAAACGTAAGGCAAATTTCACACAAACATTAAAATTCAAGTTGAGAATTAATAAAGAGATAAATAAATTTAAGAGCAGCGGGAATGTGGGCCTGCCGTTACAGGTCCGGTTCGCTTTATGTGCATATCGAAGATGGATGGCGCGAGTGAGCGGGGCGCGGGACGCATTCCCCCCCAGTAATGGCCGCGACCGTCAGACGACAAAATGCCATAATAATGGCCCTGAACAGTTTTTGCTGCACCGCTCCAAATACCTGAGACTAGTACGTGACGGCGCGCCGGTCATCTCTCTTTTATTGAGAAATTCGTCAGTTTTATACCACGTACGGAAAAAGCATAATATCCACCCGGCCGGAATCCGGTTGTGTCATTTCAAACACTTGATAAGTATCGTTTGGGAAGTTTTTACCCGATGAATTCTGTGAGCTGATTTCGTCCAGTATTCAACGAATGGTGGTTTTTGTTTGCCTTAAAGGATAGCACGGTCACCTTGGGACTCTTTAATTGTGAATCAATAGAAACTCAATTTTGAAGAGTTCTCGTCTCACAATACCTTATTGTGAGTCCGTTCAAGCGCTCGAATACTTTCTAAGCTCAGGGCAAAGCTCTTTATTTAAAATATTAAGTATATAACAGATATAAAATTTTTATTTTTTATTTATTTGGTAAAATAATTAAGTATTGCAATAATTCCTAATTTCAACAGTAATTAACATGAAATAGCTATTTTTCTGTAATTAGTTCAAAACAACTTACGAGACACTTTCTGAGATATTTCAAAGATGTTACATATCATTACCTATGTCGAGTCACGAGCAAAAAAACTCAAGGGTATTTTCAAAATCTTCAAACAAAAACTTGATCCATCCAAAAGTAATTAAACAACGATCTGCTAATAAGGTCATTTATTATCAAGTCGCGTTATTGAACGTCACAAAAGGTGGACCAATTAAAGTTTCCCGAATGTCCGTACGAAACTTCAGAATGTAGCACCGTCAATTACTGCGGGCCGCAACCCGCTCGGCCATTACCAACCAGCCCCGATTGATAAAAGACTTCGAAAAATTCAACCCAAACAAATTGGTTATCGCGTTACAGAACCGCGGGCGTTGCCAAGTACTTACCGAAAAGCCAATTCCAGAGACGATAATGTTAATTATAAAAGCCAAAAATATAAGTAAATGGCAGAGTGGAGTTGCACCCAAAAATCCAACTTGGAATCGGTCAATTTGCGAATATGATTTTATTTAGAGCAGCGGCCGTTGAAAAACTAGTTCGCGCTTCATGTATAACCATGACGCGCGCCGCAAGAACAATCACCGAGAATAATTCATATTCCGAGCGCGCTGCAAATACCTGCTGCCGCGATTTACGGTTCGCCTCTCTTGTTCTGGACCGGTATTTAGTTACTTTCAGAAATAATTGGATTTCGATTGTGAGAGAAAAGGTATCATTACGCGACGGTTCTCGGTGCGTCATTACTGATGCCCTTTTACAGTCTGAATAAATCGTAATTGGGAATGTGTTGCGGCGCTATCGGCGCATCGCTCGTGTCTAACGCTCACTCTGGGTCTTAAAGGCCCCTTTTCCCATTTAGTTCCCATCGGGAGAGCATTTGAAGGGGCGCTGAGCAGCGCGACACCTGTATGCGTTATTTTGTCGCATAAATCCTCGAACGCGATACGCGATTCAGTCGCGCGGTTTCTCTTGGTTTATTAAACTCAACGTTGAGATAAAAGTGCGGTTTCTTAGCGTTGCAAGTGTACTATTACGCGGTATTTTCAACATTTGTTTTTGATGGATCGAAAGTGAACAATTGATAGAATTTAAATCACCACTATTGCTTTCTTTGAATATTGATGTATCCATGTCTCTCCTAATGAAGAAAGAGTCTTAATAGTTCCTGCAATTTAAGTGTATTGAATACAATTTAATTACTTAAGTAAATTGATTTAACCGTTACAAAAGTTCGAAAGTTGTTAAGCGCTCTCGTAAAACATAGTATAGATACAGATTCATTACAATCGGAAGCCTAATTAATTAACAACATACTTTATGATGTGTTGTATGTAACGTTCTTTACCCTCGCTAACGATGTTTGCGGTATGTTTATAGCTTCCTTTTCTTCTCACGTACACTTTTTTATAGGCACACTAATAGATCTGAGATCACCATATCCGTAACTAGCAGTATTAGCACACAATAAACATTATCTGGAAAGAATCTCTATGTCCCGACCGCTCTCCTAAAATGTCTATTTTCCGCGCTGGCAATGGAAATGTCGTCGTGTCTGGATAAACGGGTGCGCGGGCGCACAAGGGTAGCCAATTACTCGTACGTTATTTTATTATTATTTATTTTTATTTCAAATAAGTTTTTTACCAATATTCGCCTAGGTAGTAGCAAAATTTGCTTTTATTATTGTTTAATAGTAATAATACATACTACAACATACTAATTTGATTTCAAGATACAAATTTTGAAGTGGCTTATGTAATCCCAGGTTACTTGAACATTATTGCAAATACAATACAATCTAGGAAGGTGCTAAATTAAAGAGAAAAAAAATATTTCGTTGTATTGAATAGGATTGAAAAACGCCTTTCCTTAAAACCTTAACCCCTGATAACATAGACAATAGGTAGGTGCCATATTTTCAAAAATTTAGACCTTTACTGAAACTCCAAATACTCGCGCGTAGACTCCCATCTCTGGTATTATATATTTGAGTAGGCTATCCAAAGAAGTCCTTTTCTTATGGAAGCCCTACAAGCCGCGTGAGGTGAGGCGGGGGCCGGCTGTCTAATGAGGCGCGCCCAGTTGCGCGGGCGCTGCCCTTGCGCCTTCTTTATGTGCTTAGGTATGAATTTAAACGAATACCTACGCCCATTTCAATTGCCTCCGTGGTCTAGTGGTTTGAGCATAGTTTAGGTTGTGTTCGAATTTATGCGAAGATATAGTGAGGGTCACTTTGTGCGATTCATCCCAGTTAGGACATTGTAGGCTGATTACCTGATTTTCAGTGAATACATTGAAATCGTCGGCCACGGCTACAAACATAGGATAATAGCTTTAAACACCTACCAATCTATCCCTATCAATCCTTTTCACAGCTATGCTGGCAAAGTCCGTTCTCTACAGTATAACATTGATTGAACTGCTGATGATGATTTCAATTGCAACACCACAATAATTCTGATTCCATGCTAATGACCAACTACACGAGACGAGTTTCGTAATACTTTCAACGATGCACTTTCTTATACCAATAAATAATGATTAGTGAAGATTTCTAAACTGTGATAAACTATCAGAAATGGCCATAAATGTACCGTTTTCTCCATAACGGGAACCAGCCGGACGGGTAATTATGAACTATCGATATTTCCAACACGTAAAAGTATTAAGCCCCCTTCGACTTTTAAAAGGATTTACGAGTGTATTATGCAGCTACCTTTTTACTCAGCCCGAAAACCATTACACTCTAATAAATATTAGCAAATAGTCAATTGGTATGTACTGGAGTAACGCACTCGCTTTTAACTGAATTGCTTCGCATAAAATAAAACGCGTATGGGCCCTTTCACACATTCTAATGTGCTCAATGCTCCTTCATTTGTCGGGGGCCAGCACGAAAAGGAAATATTTTCCCAAATCCATACAGCCTTAAGGATCTCATAAAGCAGTCGTTTTCCCCACGCGAAAGTATGGAAGTGAGATTTATTCGGGGGACCCGCTCGAGCCCGGGGCTTTGCTATGATGAATTGACACTTTTTCAGTGCCGCCTACAAATTTCAACTCCAACAATATACGCGCTCTGAATGAACAACTGAAAGGTAAGAGTTGCCGTTATGGCTTCCAAGTTTTAATGTCCCCAATGAGGTGGGGCGACCATTAATATCATGACTTGAGATTACAGTCTCTTTAGCTTAAAACACTGTTGCATAATTAAGATAAGTTGTGCTATAATTAGTACGGGGAAGAATTTATGTACCATCGCATTTTTCATTGCAATTAGAATAAAAAATACGTAGTTATAGTATCTAAAGAAGAAAAGACAGTTCGAAATATGCTTCAGCTATAAGAATCGTTCTTCATTTGTTCTGCTTCTAAAACATTATGCAACTAAACTTAGATGTAGGTATGGTTATTATATACCTATGTGAGTAAGGAATTAAATTTAAATGTTTAATTTTGCCATGTTGTAGGACTACAAACGTGTAAGGAGGACTAACAAAAAGTATAAACACATTATAAACATGAACAGGGCCCCATGGCCCGGCGGCACGGAATCTTCGCCTGCATTTTTGCATAACAAACACGACTATGATTTCTTACCCCTGCTTTATCGGTCTGCACTTGAAGTCATTTATTTAAACGCAATTATTCCTTAAGAATTCATTCTTTTTAAATTAAACCCTATTAATTAACACTGAACAAACAAATAAAAATCACAAACTACATTTGCATCTTATTGAATTATTATGTAACGACTAATAGAAATATCGCAATCTTAATATTCAAGACACGATGACTTCATTCAAGAAGCTTTGGGCAATCGTCTCAATTATAATAATAAGCGGGCGTGAGCACAACCGATGGTCAGTCTTAATAAAGCCATTATAATATCTGATTCCCCAGCGTCCGTCCACGGTCGACGCCAAATGCCAAAGGGTTGCCGGTTGTATATCACTCGTAACATACATTTTTATTTTTCATTTTGGCCAGCAATGACGTAAGATTTAAATGAGTACGTTTAAGTTTTAATTCATTATAACTGTTCGATAATAACATAACGGAAATGTTGAGGTTGCAACCTCTTTGCGAAAAAAGAAGACGTAACAACGTGAGTAAATCATGGCACTGATATAGCCTACTCGATAACACAATAGTACGTATAGTGAGCGAAAACCAACATACATGGCAAAACGAAACATCCACGAGGGCGTACTGCCTGATTTAAGTGAGCGCGGACTAACAATAGTGGCCGAGCTCTTATGAATAAAACGTATACAAATTTAATCAAAGAGAAATCTATTAGTAAAATGAGAAGTACGGAAGGGAGCGCACCTATACATATTCAACGAGCCACTGCATCACGAACGGGGCAATTTATGCGGCAGGTCCTGAGAGTTCCTTACTTTTGCCTCGGCCATATGTAAAACTGGAGTATTTCTACGGCCGATCAGATCGTCACCTGGCAAACACGACAACACAGGGGTTCACCTATGCCCTTATACCCCCGCGAATAGAGTTCAGATTCGGGCAAATGTACATTTGTCACTGGGGGTGCTCATACATTGAGGGCTCTCTATTTATTCGCTTCCCATTTGAAAGTGGAATTCAAGATTCCGTGTTGCTTTTATCGGTGATGTCTGTCCCATCTTACATTCGTTTTTGCTGTAGATTCGTTACATTTTTATTGTGTATTCTACATTTATTTAAATACGTAGAAAGATTTGTCGCTAATTTGCCTTTTAAGTCTGTTTTACCATAGTTAATAATGTTTTTGTTGCTGTGTTAGGTCATCTACATAGTTGGTAGCATCGCTAATGATTCTCCCGTGACTACGTTTGTTTTTGCATTTTATAATAGGCGCACGGGTTGCTATGTTTGGAGGTGTTCATTACGGTTCTGCTGGTAGTATGTGTGTGTTCTGTATAACACATCGCACATATAAGCGATTTGAGCTCACAGTGCTAGTTCGCTCGCCGCACAAGTTTCCTTTAAAGTATTAATCAAGAGCCTTGTCGCGTTACCTTTTTCTTTTTTATTTCGCAAGCGCATCTGCCCTTTTGTAAAGTTATAAACTTTATGTACTCACATGCCGGCTAAATTAATATAGTTTTGTATTAACACATGTTTAAATGTGACTTCTTCAGCGGTGGATAATTCGCTTATTATCGTGCGATTAAATTTTATTCTCGTTTACCTCAACGTGCTTAATATGGTCGTAAATTTTATTATGGTGTCCAAAGGTTGAAGAAATGGCATTGATATATAACGGTTAGTTTTTGCAATTGAAATAATTGATAGAGTATAAGGACAATTATATAATTAGGAGCTTTTAAGCTTCCCACTACAGATGATATCGGGAACAACGGCTTTATCAAGTCACGCGGTTAGATACAGTTAGTCCCGGAAAACACGAGCCTGTCGAAAGGTTTTGATATTTCGTGCTTTTCAGACGGTAATTGGTACAAGACTGGGGAGGTACTTACGGCCTATTGTTATGTCTGTACACCAACTTTGATACACAGGGTGCTTAGAAGATAAATCAGGACTTGTATTAAAAAGTAATTTAAGACAAATCCTTGTTATAAAAGGAGATATATTTAAACATAATTATACAAATTTTGATTTTAAACATAATTATATTTATTTTGATTTCTTTGTGTCTGGAATCCTGGGGTTAAAAAAATAATTACGACGTCAAACTTATCATCGTCGCAATGTATTCTGCTAATCACTAACAAATTCTAACTGTCCGAAACATCTGTGTTTATAGTGCATAACACACTATTAACAGAAAAAATATCTAGAATTGCAGAGCCTATATAGCTCTTTCCACATCGACTTGCTAAATCTGTCAACCCCATGTACCTGAACCGAGACTTGCGACAGGCGTTATCATCGTCAGGAGCACAACGTCAGCTAACATCGTCACCATTAATTGGCTGGCAATATTTCCAACCGTCTCTAGTAACAAGCACAGAACTCGTGATCCAATACGAACCAACTACATAGCTGCGACATAAATACACCGGGGAAGCAGTTTTTCTGTCGTCACGATTCACGCTTGAGCCATCGATCGCAAGTTACTTTACAGCGTTCGTTCGTTATACAGTTTATCCACACTTCGAAGTTTAAAAAGCTAAAAGCGATATTTTTGGAGGGCGATTATCTGATTTAGTGAAAACCTTTTAATATTTAATGCGTCGTTGAAAACTTTATATGTGGTAGTGGAAGTGACAAGATTTAGTTCATTTTATAATACGTAAGTTAAAAGCTGAAAAGTTTATACATAAAGGAAAACGAAATTATTTAATTAAGTAATTTTATTAGATCGCATTGAATTAATATTGCAGGAAAGAGATAAGTATAATTTATATTGTACCTACCTATATTGTACCCGTAATATGATTTTTGACTTATCGAATATGTCCACTCCAGTGCCTTTAGAAGCTTTGTTATAAAGTAACTGCATTCGATTTATTGAAGAGAAGTGACCTAGGTTACTTTTAAATTTCGTAGAATACATTACAATATTCAATAACAGGTATCATTAAAGCATCGATAATTAAAATGATGCTTAAATGAAAGACAATATATCGGAAAATATTCGATAAATGTCCGCCAATATAATGGCTTAGACATATTTGAATATCTTGGCGCGCATCGGTCGGCCATTGTTGTCTCTGCCGAGAATGGACTTAATTAAGGAGGGTCAGGTTCAAAGGGAATTTCCACATGAATATTAAGACTGTCCAGCTTCAGAAGACCTTTGCAAATACAGTTGGGTGTTACCGTACTGCATTATTGTTTAATATATGGCTCCGAGGTATTGAATGAATTCAGTTGCTTCTTATGTTATGCAATTATTATGGTTAATTTAATAAAGCTATTTAATCATTTTTATTGCTTATAAATATCGATTAATTAATACTCGAATACATCGACCAATAAATTTGTGTACTATGACGCAAAATTATAAAAACCAAAATGTTAAGCATGTTAAATAATTAATAAAATAACTACCATGGGATGTAAAAAAATATTTAATTGAATATTTGGCCGAGGGAGTTTGCTGTGCTTTTTATTCGTAGATAATTAATAACACTGTAGAGCCTTTTAAATTTATTTATGATTTCAAATATGTTTCAGTATCTATATAACTATGTAGGTATATAGATACTTAAAAATACTTAGATCATGTGATCTCGATGTTATTCAACATTATTCTTATTTTTATGATGTTAACAGATTCCTCGATCTCACATTAAAATATTTCATATACAATCTAAAAATTATTTGCCTGAGATAGCATTATAAACCTAATAGATATCTATACCAATACACACACATGCACAGAATTGTCAGAGCAGTTAGCATCAAAATTGATCCTCCGCGTTTATAACCGCCATCTCAGGCAATAACACTAATATTGCAAATTCACTCTGCCCGGTTGGTTGCTGTGAAATTCGGCTGTGGGGAAATCAAGAGTTTACTTACAGTCTGGAGGTGGTCACCGTTATAGCCTTTGGGGCCAACTAACAATATTTGGACCCTTAATATTGAGATGCCTTAAGATGGGTTAATTGAATTAGCTTCTCCTTGTAGCGGTGATGGCTAAATGGTTTTAAGTTTGTTTATAGAAATATATACCTATAGGAAAATAATAGGTGGTTAACATATTTTTCTGTAAATTACAAATAAGTGATAAATATATTCACTTCTGATTGTAAAAGTTTACTTTTAAAGTAAAGAATAAGACTTTAATTTATTATATACAAAAACTAATACTGTAATTACACTATTAAGCTAATAGGTTAAAGGTTTACCTATATAGAATTTAGTAAGGTACTTATTGTTGTTAATGAAACAGAGAAAAAAATAGTGCACAATTGAATAGTAATAGTGTAAGGATATTAATAATCATAAAAATATAGTTAAAACCAATAATACTTTTGGTTAGAAATGTCAGCGCGGTAAAAATTCCATAGCAGTACATTGTTGTAGAAGTATCGGCCCGTGAAACCCTTTACACACAATTTAACACGCATAATAATTGCGCTCACTGACTACGGTGACCGTAACTAGTAATTAAAATGGTTTATTTCGCTACCGCGTTAAAGTGAGCCGAGTTTTTCCACGGATACAATGAAAAGACGTTGTCTAAGGCACAGGCGACGACGACTAATGGCTCAGGTTATGGAAACGTGATATTAATTTTCTCGGACATATAATTATTAAACGTTTACCTGTTATTTATTTGTTAAGAGAAATCACAAATGTGATTATTATTAAGTAAATATTATAGCTATGAAAACGGTAAAGAAGGAAAGGCCTGGTTTTATTTTAATGTAGAGTATGCCACTTCTTATCCGAATTTTTGCAAACAAACCTAACCTCATATGCATTCTAAAATATATTTATTCAAATTGCTACTGTATATTTTTTATGTATTTTCTAATCTACCACCGGTTCTAAAACAAAAGAAAGCTTCATGAAGAGCCTGCAAAAAATCTATAGCAACGTCTGCTACCACATTACGGATAATGTTCAAACCCAAATGTTAAAAAGACATTGTTATAAGTGGAAATAGGCGCCATAATGGTGGATAATCGTTGAGTAGACGTAGTAGTACCTTTAGTTAGCTGATTGATCATCGTAGATGTAACGAATATAGAGACAGACCGCATTGGCGGTCCTGGAAAAAACGGCCAACAAACCCTTTCACCCAACAAATCTTACTGATATCAATAATTCCTATGTTAATTAGTTATTGACGAATAGATACATAATTTTATCTACAGGAACCACTCTCTTCAACCTACCGCAGTCCACTACTGGACATAGGTCTCTCCCATTTTGCGCCAGATTTCCCGGTCCTTCGATTTCCTCAACTAGCGACAGTTCGCAAGTCGTCGGTCCATCGGCCGGAGGGCTTCCTACGCTACTTGCCAAGACGCGATCTATACCACCACTTTAGAGTTTCTATTTATAAGTGACGCGTCTCGATGGAAACAACAATTATATAAATTATTTCTCCCTTTTCAACATATTGCTAAGGATTATTTTATACATATATTTCTATTTGAGATAGGATAGCAGCTCAACATCGTAATCGCTGTCTCTTACACACTTGCACCAGCAAGGAAGAGCCCGCGGAGTACTGCAGGGATATAAATTAAATGCTTACGTTTCGCTTGCCCCCGCTTCGCTAGTTTAATAAGCGTCGCTCCTTTGTGTCTGCATGTGCGTAAGGACAACACATTATAGATACCATTGGCTATCATGGCATTGTTTACTTTATAGGTATCTCTTTTGCACAGCCGCTTAGTAGTTTCAGATTGTGAAGACGCTCAAATGATCTTACCATCAAGGCTCGATGAACACATTTTGTTTGTGTTTGATGTTTTACTAGAAGATTTAGGATCAACTTCAGTTCGGAGCTTTACTTCGCTGTGATACAATTATCAAGTAGATCTATTAATAACTAACTGATACCACCTTCAGTAGTGAAACATATTTGGCAATAGGTATGTCTAAGATTAGAAGTCGACTTAGCTCACTATTTACATATTTGTAACATAAATTTATCCATTTATTAATCAAATGATTAGTTTTATATAGTAGATTTGTACAGTATATAGGTACAATTACTGCCTGCCTACAATGCAATTTTCAACCACGTGTTTGACTAACAACCTGGTTGTACAATGCTGTGTACCTCGTTATACCTACAATTTTACGAGTGACCACCGCTAATAACGAAACACGATGTCGCATGAACCGCCCGACGTGTAAAGCTAAAAAATTCTCAAAACAGTATTACCTAATTTGTACCGACAGCGCACACAGCGGGCGGTACACGAACGCGAAATTAAAATTTTATACACAGACCCAATTAATTTTCCCGGAGAAAATTCGCCTCGTCATGACCGCTTCCTGTCATTTAATCTGGCTTGTTGTTTATGGGACACATTCGTACCTGGCTATTGTAACTTTCTCCATTGCGAAGTCGTAACGTAGACAATGATACCCGCCTCGGCGTCCACAGGTTTGCTCACTTCACTATTCTCATTTTCTCTTTCTAATTAGAGCGCGTGTTTAACTGGCAGTACTAGTTCTAGACTTATCCACTCATCACACACAAGCATTCTACAACAACGCTATTCGAAAACTAAAAAACTTCAAGCCGTTCATCGCCCGCTTCTTTTGCAGGTACGCAGAAGCAGAAGTTTGTTTTTTATCTTCAACAATCGCGACTTTCTTTTGAACAATAGCATAAAAAGCGTTGTATTTTTTTTCATTTGTTACCCGAACGCAACAGGGCTAACTTTCGCCGCACTTTTATAATGAACCGTTACATGAACTTAACAAATGTAAAGTACAAGTATAGATGTGTTTTTTAAAGTCAGTTGTAGTCGAACGTGCGATCGAGCTATCCGATCGACTTGACAATCGTGATGATACTGAAAAACGGTATTCTTTTATCCAGAAATCTCTTAACGAGGTCAGTTTAGGCAAACTTTTGTGATGTATTTTTTTGTTCGGTTTTATTTGGGCTCATATGCGTTCGTTTATTATACCCTTTCGACGTTCCCAATGCCAGTTGGAAGGGTTGTACCGTTTCCTCTAATGGCGGCTGCGCATGAGTGAATGTGATGCCACGATTTAGTCGGTAACACTACAAATGGAACGAAAACACGTTTTGAGAATAATTTGAATACCGAAATGCAGATGGCTTCTTTTATCCGAGGGGCTTTGGGATCGCCGCCGAACTACAAGTTAATTAAGGTATGCCCATCAATTAGAAAAGATTTGTTTTAATTTTGTTGATTAAGTGGTTATCTTTATAATATTTTAATTATTACTTTTTTTGTGACGTAAAATTACTTATAATGCTTTAATAACTCTAGAAAATATATTTCTCTCAGACGATTTAGTTATTGACAAAGGCACAGTAATATTAAGGTACAAAAACGAACAAATATCTCGAGATTGAGTGCTAAAAGTCTCGTGTCACAGATAATCCAAAATGGTATAGGCTAGTGGACATATTTCAGCAACAACTCATAATCCCGATACCAATTCAGTCAAATCCGCCACATTCATATCTCGGGCGATGCATTCGTTGAGCGAACGAACTCACTGAGCGAAACACCAAAATTTATTGGGTTAGTAGTTACCGTAGGTCGATAAAACTATACGCGAACAACAGAAGATCGTAACTCTCGGTGGTCAGTAGAAAAAAAGGCAACCTTGCAAATAAAGATACAGAGTGAAATTTCGCTTGATCACAATTGAAGGTTGGATGACTGAAAAGAGCAATGCGCAGTGCAATTTTGTGATATCTTTTTCACTCTTTCAATGTAGAAGCTAGGCGACATACGGACGTTATAGTGTTGAATTAGCATATTTATTGCTAGTTACACGACAAAATAAATTTATCTTAGTCCATTGGGCCTGTGCCATATTCGAGTTTTCCCTTCCCGACATATATTCCGTTTCCGGTATCTGGGTGTCTGGGTGTGGCTAAGTGTTTGATGAGTGGATTTGTATTTATTTTTTAAAATAAGTAGAAACAAATCAGAAAGAGAGAGAACTCGCTTATGTTTTCACGTGATATCAAAGTTGCATCATAGGGCAGTTCCCGACTTGTGAGAAAAATATGTTATATCACAGTCACAGTATTCATTAGTTAGATAATCTAGATACTGGTTTAAGCTTTAAGGTATATAGGCAGATACTTTACGAAAAACAATCCCACTCGATCCACAGGCAAGCAAGATATATATATTACTACCGAAGAAGACCTACCCGGTCAACCATTTAACATAGGTAGGTATTTTTAGTATAAAAATATGAACAGTACCACCGACGTTTGCATACTAAAAAAGTACCTACCAGGAGAACATATGTAATAAGAAAGGAAATATTCTAGTAATTTTTAAAAGTTCCATTTTAAGTTATGTGTTTTATTTTCAAAACTCTCTTTCTAACCTCTTGGTTAGGTATGTAGGACTGTAGGTATGGTTGTTGATAAGGTTCTTTTTTATTTAAAAAAATATATACTATCTGACTATAATTAAGACTTATTATTGAGTATAATATAATTTACATGGTACCAGCCATGCTAGGTACCTACATCAAACTAAAACCAAATTCAGTGTTTACCTATAGGTTCTCTTTTAAATAAAGGTGAATAATGAATAAAGTATGTGAGTATTAAGAATAGTATTCTTATCTCAAGAACCAATCAATGCTTTTAAATAAATAAGCTTTCTAAATATTTTTGTTTCATTTGAACCTTATTTATTTGGTAGGTATTTAATTTTCTTTCGATACCCACGCTTGCTTACGTTCCCGATAAAGTTGTTTAATCTGATAAAACTTCAATTGCCGCCTTCGTCCTTACCTGAAACAATAAAAAGTTCAAATTAAAAATGTATATTTTAATTCATCGCGCAGCGCGCTTACCGAGCGCCCGAATCCATCATCATAAATAGACAGACTACCTGCCCTCGGCACATAGCCGCGCACATACGCTCAGTGAACGCCTCTGAAGAAACCGGTCCATGCCGCGTTCCGAATACAAATGTATGCCGGCCCAACACATCCTCCGTCTCCCGCCCGCGCCACAACAACACATAAATCCATCCCGCTCGTGCACACGCGCCAACTTCACGCCAATACGGCCGGTGGCCAATCGCGGCGCGGCATTTCATCGCCATATTGAATAACGCCGCGCCAGCGCCCTCTGAACCAACTAATGCGAACGCCGCATCTTTGTGTTTTCCCCATTGTTTCTACTGTTTTTTCCCAGTTTTCATAGTTTTTAACGATAGTTATTAGCATAAGAGTGTGACTTGAGTTGTGTTTTGACGTTATTTGCGTTAAATTTGTATAAATTTAGCTGTTTTGACGTGATAACAACAAATGTTTGGCACAGACGCCACTGGATTCTACCCAAAGCTAAGTTCAGTTCGTGAAATGGTTTGATCCGATTGTTTTCTAAATTTTCTTAGTGGAATGTGTAAGAATTAGTCGAAATTTACAAGTACAATGTGAACCGTAGTAAATACTATAAAAGTTAAGTTATATAATGAGCCAATATCTAGATTTTGCACCTATTACCTAGATGATGATAAATAGAATCTCAAGGCGACCTTTATTAATGTTTCAGTTTCTGTTGATTTTTATGTTCAAATAACAAATTCACCATTTAATTTTCATTCCGTAGTAGTTCAGTATGTTTTGTAATTAATCATATTTCAAACTTGATGATCAAAACATCTGAAAGGTGAATATTAAAAGTGATGACTCTACCTTTCAGCTCTACACATGACTTTTTATTTTTATCATCTTTTATTAAAGAATTCAAAATATAATATGATAATCAACTATTCAAATGTAGTGAGGCATTCTTTTGAACAGCTCTTAATATGCAAATTTTGAGGTTTTTACTTGTAAAAACTGCGTAGACACTTGCGCTAGTAAATTTGTTAAAATCCAATAGATTTACGCGTTAAAAAGTAATACATAAACTAATTCAAACTCAGTATATTATTGTAAATTGTAGAACAATTTATAATGTGCATTATTTATAACTCCATATATTTTTTTTATAAATATTTTTATAGACAGCGATGCCGTCGGTAAAAATGGAGTCAAAGTCGCTGCCGTCGGCGGCGCATGCGTGATCCGCGCTTACACCTACCTAAATATCAAAGCTTATTTATATTCAATGCTCTTTAATAACAAATCCGAAATATTTGTAAAATTACTTATGACAAAAAATAAATAGAAATAAAAAGTAGAATATACCAAAATATTTATCTAAAAAAATATAAAGACCATTAGTTCAGTATGGTTTTAGGTTTTCCGTAATTGATTATATTTTTACTGTTTATTTAATAAAACGTGTCCAATTTATATTTAATAAACTATTTTAATTATTCAAATTAAATCAGTAATTGTAATAAAAATCCATTTTGCATGATTTATTTGTCAATAACTTGTTCAAATAGTTTCTTAGTGATTGTTAGATATTTTTATGTTGGTTATTTAATAAATGGATTTATTAGACAGTTATAGGTATTTGTTATTTTTAATTTAACGATTTAAAAGTGTTTTGAATTAAAATTATAAATACATAAGAACCTGGCTAGTTCTAATAGTCCTGCTGTTACTGGACTATTAGAACTAGCTAAATATCTAGAGAATAGATATATGGCTAGTTCTACTAGTCCAGTAAATTGCATAGGTATTTTATATTATCATTGAAAAGTCTATTTAAGGATTCAAGCAATTTTTAATATTACAATTTTACCACATAGGTTAATACCTAAGTATATATCTTCCCAACTATCCAAACAACTCTACATCAAAACGGCAACAGTTCCACGCGAGTATCCAGATTTTTCCCAGGCCATTTCACTGTAGGCGGAAACTGTGATTCCAACTCAAAGATGCAGACAGAACTTTGTGAGCGCAGTTGGGATATTGTGAAAGTTGAGCTCGCCTCTGAATTCTAAATAGGCCACTGACGTGCAACCCTATCTGCATAGAAAAACCACTGTGAAATCTTTGCGATTGCCTTTTGTTTACTGGGTTTTCTCGATTGTTAGAATTGCGAGTATCGTTTTGCAGCCTAACACCATCACTATTACTAAAAATGCGTTTGTTTGTGAGGAGCAAAATTAAAAAAAAACGATTAACTTGACAATGCATCCAGTGTTGTAAAAATATGTATTAATCAGTTATTAATCTAATTTAGGCCCCTAGTACGAATTTAGTATACACATGAAATACCTTTTACTATAAAACCTTCCTAATTCTTGGAAAGATTTATCTAAAAATAAAAAAATATATATTTTTCGATAATTTCAAAAGCAGATTTTGGTAGATATCGGGGTATAAGAATTCGTAGATTTGGCCATTTGTAGACACTAATGAATTAGTGATATGATTAATGATAATATCTACCTAAATTGTCATTCTTGATGATAGCAGTGAAATTAATCTTACATAATTAGGCCTAGCCAACCTTAATAAATACTGTAAGACTAATAAAGTATAGTAGAATTACGTTTAGATATTGCTTTTTTACCATCACAGTACGTTAGGCCTCGTGCGTAGCAACTTCCACGATAACATTCAAGGTTATTTTTTGTACTGATCATAATGAAATTTTGTATTCGATTATCTTTTTTTACCCCGGAATTGACCTTGTTAAACAGTTCACTAGTAATTTATTATTAATATGCTTTATCATATTTTTATCGTTGTTTGGATTTACACAAACTTTTAATATGAAAATTCATAAACTTCGTTTAAATCATTACCATCGAATAAAATAACAGCTTCTTAGTTTCACCAAAAATTGCACAATCAAAGTTTCATACATCTCAAACAAATGCTACCACTGTCCGAACAACAAAACCCTTTACTTGTAAAGGAAGCTCACATGAAAATAAATTTATACGTTCCAAATAAATGCGATACGTAATGGATTCCCCTTAGAATATTTACAGACTAACTATTTACTTGCAGTGCACTGCTCGCATTACAGAGATAAAATAACGCTGCCAAGTCTTCCAGCAAAAGAAGCGCAACGAAAAGGGTGATTTAGGGTGGAAATTTTGGAAGTCAGCCGCGTTGTGTTTGTGGTGGTTTGCATTAATCAAGCCATGGGAAAATACCATCCGCTTCCGAAGTTTGCTGGACTTTACTTAGTGATATGGACACGATGTCCGGTGTACAATCCATAGGAGCTTTGAAGAAGTTGAATGTTCTGGCAAATATTGTTACCTACAGAAAAACTGAGCTAACTTGGTTATGAAGCAGATTGTGCAATACCTACTCTTCATTTATTTGGAGACTTTTATGTGTAGGTACCTAATACCTACTCATATTCTTTATACCTACCTTATTGTTGCATACCTTAAGAATGATATTCACGTTATCAATAGATCCTTTTTCAAATCAATGTTTGTTTGTTATGTAGATTATAATATAATAGATTATAATATAGATATGAATTCAAACAAATACCTAGTATAAAACATTAGTTGTCATTCATACCTACAGAAGATATGCTTCATTTTCATTTATGATAGACATAAATAGAAAATACTAAAGCTATGTAAAAATAACTGGAAATCACAGCTTTTCCCATCTTCGCATGAGATCACCCGAATAAATTTAGAATCAAACTTCTTAGATACAGTGTACCACGTTATTAGGTGTACAAAACACCGTCGTTATAACTTTGATAATTCCGTGACGTACCAATCCGGGAGTCTGTTTTGTTAATGCGTACGGCCGGTGGCCGTATTTGCATTTTGCACGCGTGATAAGTGGTCCGGATTACACGGGATTCCGGACAAGCCTCTGTTTGTACTGAAATAAAGGGCTGTTCAACTTTTTTCATGGTAATTTGGGTCACGTTCATAAGGAATCGCCGTAAATCTATGCGGGCTTAAGAATAAGCGTTCTATTACGATGTTACAGCCTAAAATAATAAAGTTTTATTTTTAAATTTTAAATACTATGATTGGGGA
The DNA here is from genome assembly GCA_019425675.1 of Leucinodes orbonalis. Classification (NCBI taxonomy): domain Eukaryota; kingdom Metazoa; phylum Arthropoda; class Insecta; order Lepidoptera; family Crambidae; genus Leucinodes; species Leucinodes orbonalis. Next base: position 55,115 of record PQWD01006286.1, read on the forward strand.
TCCTTTTTCGTGAATATTAGGTATTTAATAATATAATGACTTATTTAGTATTTTCTTAGTACAAATTAATGATATATTTCATAAATCACAACTATATTTTTCAATAATACATTTTTACCCACCCGGTGTTTCTATGTATAATATGTATCTATTTACAAAAAAGTATATAAGTATGTTCATCCGTTGTTTAGTACCCATATTACAGCGTAATGTTCAGTTTGGAACTAGATGGCGCTGTGTGAATGTCAGTGAATATTTATTAATGTATAGATAAAGTTAAATACCTACTAACAAAAAGCCTTTGCTTTATAAAGGAAACGAAATGTATGATGAAGTGTAATATACCTAAATAAGTTGAAACTGATTCGCTCACAGTTTGTCGACCCTGCGTGCACGCGTGTTCAAAGAATCAAATCGGTGCAACCAACAATAAACGGTTTAATTGAATCTCAATAGAAAAAGCAAACAAAAGAATGGCGTGTGTAAACGCTATAGCACTTGTGCTCTTTTCAATGGCTCCTCACATTATTGATTAAGTTCCGGGAAAAACTTGGCACGCCTCAGCCGCTGGCTTCGTGTGCGATATTATGGCCAATTATTTGACGTTACATAGCTATATTTTATAACGGTAATGAAGTCAATATATTCATGCTGAAACTATTGCCAGCTAAAACCTAAAGTTTATTTTAAATTGAGGTAAAGTGCGCATTAGGTGCATTGAGGTAAAGTGCGATTTAAAGGGCTGACAATGCATGCCCACAATTATTAAAAATGCATCTGCAGCTATGTTATTTAAGTACATCAGGTAAGCTGTATGACTGTTTGCACCATATATTAAAAAAATTCACTCCTTAGCGAACTACAATCATTATATTATATATAAGAAAAATTTGAGATTTTTAGATTCAATGCAAAAGTACATAGGTAGACGCTACTATTACTAAAATTTTTAGTAATACAGTTATTTTACAGCTATTTGTGTATTATTTAACAATCATCTGTCAGGGTAGGCAGGTACCTATCAGCAGCCATAGGTAACAGCTATGAGTAAAAGATTTGTTGTTTGAGATTGCAGTCCGGTTTAGGTACTTATGGGAATATAGTTATTTATTTTGTACTAGCTGGCGCTTATAGAAAAATACATAGGTAACGTTTACATATATAATTAGTCCGTTTATAAATATATTTTATGTAGTTTTTTTCATTAACATTTAAGTAATTATTAGGTGTAGGTATTCTTTAAAGTTACAAAAATAGGACTCTTCATTATAATGCGAATTTGTATTGATATTCTCATGCCAATTCCGAAATATATTTATGTATGTACGTTTCGTTCAACGTCAAACAACACGCCGCATTCACCCGATTCCGTCTACAACCTAACAAGCATAACTCTTTTCGCGAACCGTGAATACATCGACGCGTCCGAGTATCGGAATCGGACAACATATCACTCACGAACATCTACAAAAGCAGCATTATCTCATTCGCACATTACGTAACATCCAAAACGCAGGTGTTAAAAGCGTATTACGGCCAACAAACAGGCGTTAAGCTCCCGGATTCGGCACACCATGGCTCGGCTAAAATGGGCGAAGATTAGCCGCGCGGACTTGGATATTAATGCCTCATCTAAAATATCAAAAGCTTAGAACGTAATTATGATTTAACAAGGTTTGTTGGAAACGCTGCCGTGTACGTAATCCGAAACCGTTATGTATGGCCGAAATTGTAATTCGTTTTAAATGTGTTCAAACATAATTATTTGTTTGTAAATTTATGAATTGTACGGAATCAACCGATATAAATGAATATTGGTATGCAGATTTGCGGTTGATGTTTTAATGACTATGAAAAGTTTTTGGGTTTAATAGTCACTTGCATGACCAAGTTTTAAAATCTACATCGTTTTATTACAACTACCACTTACGACTATTTTTTTTCATAACTGTCTATTCTTTGTTGAATAAAACGTGGATAATCATCCTATACCTATTATAAAGGTTAAATCGGTTTGTTTGAATATATTTCCGAAAACTGTTTAGCAAATGTACCAATGTAATAAATGAAAAATACAGTGAATTCGTTAATATATTTGTGCTATGCAAAAAATTAATATTACAAGTAGACGCATTATGTCAAAGTAGATAATTATAACCAGACATATTTGTTACTTCGGTCATTGCGATAAATAGCAATCACATAAATTATACCTATCATCTATTCCGGCGATAGCACTTGGGCATTCCTTTCATGTTTGCATTGAGTAATTAATGAATAATGAGATAATATATTTGTTTTGCTTACGCTATCGTTCGTCTACTGTTCCTATCTTTAACAGCGAATTCATTTCAATTACTGCACACATTAAATTTCCATACTAGTAATTATAAGTGCGAGTGCTCTTTTTGTTGCAACAGCATAATGAGGCTGTAATAGTAGGTTACATGTTTGTCAATGGATGCCGACAAGAAAATTGTTTATTTTTTGTAGTGTTAATTAACACTGTTTAGAAAACAGTGTTCGCTAAAAGGTATATAGTATATGCTCATTAAATAAATTTGAATTTAAACATTTCAAAGTCAATATCACCAAACATGCAAATAAAAGGCCAAGTTTTATTGACAAATCATGTTATTGATGTAAAAAGTAGATGTTGCGAAAATTAGTTTCCTTAATTTAAGATACACTTCGAATAATAACATATTAAAATGTAACCTATGTACCTAAAAAACTCAAAATAATATGCGTAATAAAAAATCACGCGCAATAATGCTAAAGAGCTATCTTAGGTACTCGTAATATATTTAAGTCAAAAGTCTCTACCTTCCCCGCCACTAACTGCCTCCAAACCACCACTTTTTCTATTACCACAAAATCAAATTAATGAGCCGTCAATATTTCAAGCGTGCTTATTCACCGCGTTATCTGATAATAACAAATCGTTAAGGGCCTGGATACACACGCGGAACGGTACGCCGCTTATGCGTCGGCACGCCTGCCCACAAATCTATTTAACCACCAGCCATATTTATAAGTATGTATCCGTATTTACAATATTTCTATTAGGATAAATTGGCGCGCTAAATTCGGCCCGCTTTAGCCCAGGTGAACGCATATCTGCATATTTATGAAACCAGCCTAAGGGGAGCGTCTCGTTTAAAAATGCCGGAAAATGCTAACGTTTTTTCTTTACCACAACTTTTAACAAGATCCACCTTATTTATGCTGTACTAGGGAGGGTTACCGGGATTTATTGCAAGGAAACGTGACGGATCGGTGAAGTTAGCCAAGGATACGTTTAGCTTGAATTTAAATTGGCTTTTTGTGGCTGTATCTACAATCGGGCTTAAGAATTGAAATGAGGAAGATAAGTCGAGCGGAGGGAGTAAGGGCTGTACGACTGTTGTCATTTTAACATGCATTAAAGTATCTTTACATGAAAGTGTAAGTACTAAAATGTACTTTATAGCTGGGTAATACAAACAGAATTCAATATTATTTGTCCATTAGAACCTGGCCTTCATCACCTACCTAAAGTGGCGTTTTATCGAGAAATTATTTGGTTATTATGGCATTTAGAAAAAAATAACATTAATTTTACCGAATCTAGTCTACAGTCTATGATGGAGACCTTAACCAAATACTCAAATTCAAAGTTAGTTCGCTTGTAGAGTTGAAAGACTAACTTCAATGCTATTATTCGTATGAACTAGCAAACCTGCTTTATCTACTAATAGTCAACTAAATTACTGGATAAATTAAGCTATTAGTTGATTCTTGTAGCTCGTAAAATCTTAAGTACGTAATAATCTGAACTGATAGGAATGTAGGTGCCAATAACTTAAGTTATGACTGTAGAATATTATTCCGATAAGAATTTATATTCTGCTATTATAATTTATTTATTTGTATATAAAATATGCTGCATATTTAAATTTAAACATAATCATTTTGTTACTACTTTCATTACACAACTTTTATACGCTCCACTATGGTTCGATTTTCAAGGTGTCTATTTAAAACAACTGCCTATTTAACTTAGGTAATTCAAGTACCTATGTATTTTATTTGGTTTAGATTTATAGAACATTCCTTTGATATATTTTCAATATTATTAATAAACATAAACGAAATTTAATAACACTTGTTGGAATGTGCAATTTCTTTTGTAGTTTATATAGTTAAATATCACCTACGTTTCAAACAATTTTGGTTTCCAGACTAGTAGGACTTAGGTTCGCATAGTATAGGTTCGCGGCATATCATCGCAATTAACGCGGTTAATAAAACGTCAATCAAAATGCGATTACGCCAGTCACTGCATACGATCTGTCACAATTTCTACAGCCTCATTATTCTAAGTGTCCATTTTAATTCGATCCACTACATACTACTATATGTTATAGATAGTTAGACAGCGAGATGTCTACGTAAAGTGGTTATGCTGGGAAATTGCAAACATTTATACTTATAACAAGATCTCTGCAAGATCCGTTCGGCGCTTAAGAGTTAAAATGTCTGGGGTCTCTTTAATGTGGTTTCGTTATCAAAGTGCAAATCAGTCAAAGGTGAGGGTAGGTCGAGCGTGTGATGTGATAAGCATACGTTGACAACGCAGTGCCGTTGTTAAATAATTATAAATTACGGTTTGTATCCATGCACGTTGCGCTTGCGCGGTTGTAAATATGACCTATCTATGTATTGTAGAATCAGTGGTTTATTACTAATTTTGCTACATTTACGGCACAAACCTAACAGTTTAATATTTTGCAAAACCATAACGGAACGTGTGACTTATTTTGGACTCTATAAAAATTGTTTTGAAAAGGTATCTAATCCATGCATTATAATGTTCTAAATACAAACATACAAATAGTTATGTCTTAAATGGGCTGTAAATAATCCAGTCGCAAATTATGTAACGTCGAAACAAATATTTGATCCTAAATTGTATACATATTTATTAAATAACTTTTGCATATCTACGTTGTGTACAAGTACCCTAGTAAATACCTATTTAACCAGAATATTCATTTATTTACACATATAGCAACAGAAAAAATCGGACTACCTAAGTAGGTATCTTTGAAAAGGACCATTTAATTACCCTTAATCAACTTAATAGCATACTGAAAATAACCATTTTTATTACCCTAAACCAAATATTTTGTTATCCTGAATACATAAGACAGTAAAATGAATACATAAGATCAAATACGTACCTATGATTAACACAATTTCTTTTCTATTCAACCCCATTGTTTTAAACGTTCAGTTAAAAAGAATAACAAGTATCTAACAATTAGTTTGCGAACAAAGAACGCTCATTAAAGCCACAACGTGGCAAATAATTACAAGCACTAACTAACTGAAAACTAAACTTTATTACGCGGATCTACAGATAATGGAAGTGATGGTGTAAAGCGCTGTTTGCGTCTGCAGTCGAGCGTACTTCAGTATAGACACTGGAACTAATTTGAGCACTAGATTAGAAAATTACACAATTTGTCTTTGCAATAAGAAAAATAGTTTAATATTTTGTGCTTTATTGCTTAAGCGACAATACTGTTGTAGGTGTTGTGCCGTTGTATAATATAGGAACTTTTATATGGGTTATAGCTTTATATAATAAATGTATATAGTAGGCTTCAGTATTTGCTACCAGCAATTCCATTTTTTATACTTAATAGATATGTCGATTCTAGATATTTTTGTCATAGTGTTTTACATCTCTGTTATTTTAGTCTTAACTAAAACTTTAAAGTAAGTATAAAACAAACCACGGAATGAACTAAGGGGGACAAACAAAATTAAACGAGCTAAATGAGCGGACAATAAATTGGCTTATGTATAATTTATTAGGAGCCAGTAGGAGTTTTTTTGGCTCAAAAACTTCATACTTGTAAGTCGCCACCAGGATTCCTTATACTCAATTAATTATTATCATTTATTAGTACTTGCAGTGAATTATCAATGCAGTATTTAAGTACCTATCTATTGATTTAAAGAAAAGCGCTTTAAAATTTTTAAGAATAATTTTATTTCATGCTTACATTTTATGAATAGGTTTCTTTAAAAAACAAGATGATGAATAAAATCTTATAGGTACCGATCCTCTTACCGTTCTATTATTACATTAAACCTTTTGTTTTGAACACATTTACATGATAGTTTAAAAGAAGACCGTCGGTGGTTCAATGGTGTGAACTGTCGCCCTCCTGCCGGGAGGACTGAGGTTCAAATCCCGCCACGTACCAATGTGTTTTCGAATTTTCGAAAAATATATGTACGTTATCCGAAGCTCTTACGGTGAAGGAAAACATCATGAGGAAACCTGCGCACGCCTGCGAATAGATTCAAAGGTTGTACGTGAAGTCGTCCAACCCGCACTGGGCCAGCGTGGACGACTAAGGCCTAATCACCCTATACGGGTAGGCTCGTGCCCCTCGGTGGGGACGTTTAATGAGCTGATGATGATGATGATGACATAAAATTTTAACTGTTTAAAACGAAAATCCTAAACCTTTACAAAGGATCAAAGTGAATTGTATTACATTACAGAAAAACAATCGTTCACCGCGTATGCAACACACGTGACAAGTGTCGATATGCGTGCCGATTATGTATGAATTATGCAAAGATCCCACAGCTGTCGACGTTAGGGCGCCCTACGAAATGCGTAGAGTTGCTACCGTATACAATTATTTATTTTTTGTAGATATTGACCGAAGGAATCCTATATTTTACCTAAAGTTTTTAAGGTATCTAATGGACTTCAATTATATGATAATTTTAACTAAGACATTAGTAACAAACTTAAAGTATTTGGCTTAGGTAATTTACTTTAGTGTGAAAAACTAATTAAAAAGACGCTATTTTTTATTCTTATGTAGGGAATTTTAAAATTATGAAAGTCTTATTAATTCCACAAACGTGTCACAAAGTTCATACCCTTTCATATATACTGTAGGTATATACGTATATTTGACGACCCATTTGGTGTTGCGGTTGAGAGCTCGGCTGCAACACCAAGGGTTCCGGGTTCGATCCCCGGGCAGTACAAACATTTGTGTGCATGAACATGTCTGTTTGTAATGGTCTGGGTGTTTTCTATGTATGATATGTATGTATTTACGAAAAAAAAAATATGTATTTAAGTATATTTATCCGTCGTTTAGTACCCATAATACAGGCTTCACGCTTAACTTGGGGCTAGATGGCGCTGTGTGAATGTCAGTGGATATTTATTATTTATTTATTTATTTATATATACAGAGTACGTTGTATAATCTATTTATTGATCAGTATCTTCATTAATCAAACTGAAACAATACCGCCGTCCCACAATGAATCACGTTCGATTTGAATTTTAATGAAAATTAAGCTCATATATCCATATATCACATCAATGCCCGTTGCCACGGTCACAGTGGTCACAATTAACGTGTCCCGAGAGACGAAGAGTAATGTCAGAATGGGGAGGAAAAGTAAAAAAATACCACTCGGTCGACAAGTTCAGCCAATTATAACTGACAAGCGGCGCAGACGCGCCGCCAATTTGAAGCCTTCAGTGCTTTTTTCTTCATTAAACGTGCTAACGAAGCATATAAATTCTAGTACCTATTATTCTATCGAGCAAACACGAAAATTGGCGACGTGAACATTTCGCTGGCGCCTTCAAGGTAATTGGAAACTAGATATGGGGACATGCTTAAAAAAAAGACGGACTTCAAACGGTCGCGATTTATTGTCGCTTTTATTACCCAAAAAATAACGAGTCTTATTTATCAATCACTTTTTATTTATTTAAATTTATTTGTTACATATTTACCTATGACTTTGATTGCTGTTTCAATTTTGGTATTATTGTCTTTGGTTATTAAAAATAAACCTCAAACCCAAAATGCTTTATTCAAATATATCATTAAATGACACTTTTGAATCGTCGAAATACCGATAGTCAATAAAAGGAAATTATTTTCTTTTTAACGCCCAAAACCTGATTGCATATGTGCACCTAATCTGCCAAGTGTTTATTTTCGTGTGGATCCGTCGTTTTCTTTTCAATTCTATTATCAGCCTTCCACCTTCATTACAGGTACATTCGAAAAGTTAAAAAGTTCCTCGGAATGAATCATGGCGTGCGATCCCCATGAAATATTACACCGGAGCTGGCACCATAAAGCAAACGGCGTGGCACAAGCGATACACAGATAGCGACACCGGCCCCGACAGACGAGAACTCGACTCTCAGGGCGTCTTATACAGTGTGTTTCGAAATTTGCCCGGAATCTTATCTCGTTAGATGGCCGCGATGCTGCTAAATGTCAATGTCGGAACACGCGATTGGATAACTGGTCGGACGAACATGCTTTGCTAGTGACTTGACTGTGTTTGTTTTATGTTTCAGCGCCATTTTTTTTCTATAGATGTTTTTTGTACCTATACCTAACGTTCCCGAATTTACGAGTTTACGAAAATGTACTAAGTATTAGAGATTGTGACTACATCCACGATTGATAAATGTTTTCCATGATCATTTACATTAGAGAATCTTTTTTATTTAATGCAAAAATTTTAAAAAACAAATATGTAGATACGAGTACCATGATTCGTTTAAATGATTTTTATTTTGTTATTTAAATAGACATGTCTAACGAAATAGTGATCGCATATTGATAGTATACCAACATATCATAGTTTTATTGTTTTTTATTACTTTCTTAAACCTCAAAAATATGGATAGATACTTTAAAATGACAATTTTATTTATTTATCTGCTGCCTTTTGAATAATTTAATGTCTAAGTAGGTATCTCTCACTTATAAAAATCTAAACATAGCTATCGAAATTAGTAAGGTCCTTACAAGTCGAATCTTTATTAGTCACACAAACCGAAAATCAAACTATCGAGATAAATATAATTTGCCCAATGGAAAAATAATGGAACCACCTGTGCGCGTCTCCCACATATTTTACTCACCAACACAGGGACGTAATGAAGCAATTATATATCGATATTTTTATGCATAAAATACTTGGCGAATATCTTGGTCTCAGCGGGTACAGAAATAAAACAAAGCGAGAGGTTATTGTTAGTGGGTAGGTGTGTGTCTCGGTTATCGAGCTTTTAACCCGGCGCGCGACACGTCCCTACATCGGAACGATTTATCGCCTTACTAGGCCCACTACTCATTCGCTTACCGGCTGGAATAAATTTAAATAGCCGAAATGATCGAATACGGAATCCGATTAATGGTTGACGAAAGAATGGATTTACCGTTACCTTGTTTTGACAGGAAGTTTGAATTGCATTTGGAATTATGAACAAACAACTGATGATCTATGGAACTACAGCTGATTTATATATTTATTTGACAGTTACGCTCTTTGTTTTAAATCACCTATTAGCAAATTAAGCTAACTGAATAATAGAAATGCTGGTTGGTTTTTGAATTAAATTTAAGATCTCAAATTAAAAATTACGTATCTTTCATGGCTATTGATATTTTGTTATTAAATTTTATCTTGGCTTGAAATTATCCATAATTTATTTGTTAATGTAAATTTAGAAACAGAAAATATCCTCTATGTATAGAGCTTATACATAGAGCATAAGGATACAGACACTTATCGAATCACGCCCTTTAACATGATTCTGCCTGAGAACTTACCTTCATTTCAGTTGCTCTTGCTAAGCAATGCGGATGACGAGATTTTAAAGGAATTTCAGGTGTTTGCGTAATTATGCACTGTTTTGTCTTTGATATTACTTTATAAGGAGCTAATGAAGGTATAAAAAGTATTACTAATGAAAATGTTTTGTCATCGAAAAGTTATTTTTACGTGAGTAATGTCATTTTATATACATAACGCCACAGTTTTAAAATGAAGGGAAATATTTGGGGTCAGTAGTTCTGTAGCATTTACATTTACTTTAATATTTTAGTAATCCATGTTTTAATTATTAGGCCTATCTTTTTGTTCATTCCAGCGCTTTATATTTTATGCCTATGGCAAAAGTTAAAACAGTTTCTATTTTGAATCAAATTGTGTTTTATTAGTACGAAACTGTATTTTTTAATGAGTTCAAAACTGACTTTACATAATTTATTATCATAAATAATTTGATATTGTTTCCCACATTTAATTCTCAGTAGCAAAGTTTCGTTCGATTTATCAAATAACCTAAATAAAAATTCAATCTTATTTTGGTGGTTGGTCACTACTGCAAAAAAGGTAACAAATACATATTGAAAAGTTATATATATAATGGTCAAAACACAATAATTACAGGACGTATTAGGACCTTTAAATTTACTAACATCGCTCGCTTTTGGGAGCTTCATTTAGTCCCGTGCTTATCTTCCTTATTTTAACCATCTCAAATCATTTTCGTTGCTGCGTCTGTGTGTGATTTATTACAGCTTAATGATAAGGCATCTAATTATATCAAGCGTCGTAAATATAATTTATAAGCTGTATCTAATTATGTTAACAAGAAGTCTAGACAAGTGTTTTGTATTTTACTAGAATATGTTTTAAGCATGAGAAGGATCATACAAATAATCAAATAAAGGTTTAGTACCTTCATTTGATCAGAATAAAGGATTGCATTAACTGTTGATGTTTGTCATTTTAGTATAAACAACAATTTAAAATTCAGATCTAAATTACTTGTAGGTACATTACTATTTTCATAAGTTTAATATTTTGTTCAACAAAACAATTTGAGCATTCAATATTTGTCTGACAGTATAAACCGACTAAGTACCTAATGCAAATCAGCCTTTCGTCGTATTATTGTTAAATAAAAATAGTAGGTATATTTCCATGACCTTCCTAAATATTAAGTGAGTGGAAACTTAAGTCAATATGACCTTTCAAATAAACCTATATATTAAGATACTTTCATGGTATGTGTGTAAAATAAACAAGAGTTAAGTATGTCCCTGCAAACTAACGCAGACCACAACTAGAAATAAGTAAACAGAGTGTTATTGTATAATTAAATTTATACGTTTCTCAATATTATTTGAATGGAGTAATATTCACCGTTTTTATATATGCGATAACTAACCATGGCGTGCGTCCCGAGTTTATTCAACTTCGCAAGAGTTGACTCGTTCGCCCGGATTTATGGCGCGCACTTTGGCGAACTGTTGCGATGCCACGTTCCTTTCCATTGCTTTCCGCGGTTTTATTATATTATATTTTAGCTTCAAAGACGCTTGTAAGATTGATAATAATAAATTAAAGATCATTGCAGCCAAATAGAAGTGCCTACTGTAATTTAAAGGACCGGCTACACATCCCTGGTCTTGCAAAGGCTTAATTAAAAATAAATACGAATAAAAGCCGATAAATTTCTCGACAGTCAATGTTGGCCACGATTGTTTACTGTATTTTTGTTTATGGCTGAGGTAGGTTTGTTTTCAAAATTTTTTTAACACTCAATCATATCACCCTTAAAAAAATTGACAAACCCTTAGAATAAGGGCTGTCCGCTAACATAAAATTAAAAATATTAAACTTCTCAAAGCATGTAGGTACAGTTAATTGTAAACTTGTTAACATGCAACTCTACATTTACAAGAGACTAATAAAGTATGATAATAAATTTTCTAAACACAACATGAGAAGATTACGGCAGACGATGAAATTAAGTCCTAGGATTAAGTTCTCCACATTCGTCTCTAGTTGGCTATTATTACAAACTGTTCTTTGTCTACTTAAACCCTAAGGACTAAACTTGAGATGAATGTTTACGTTAAACTTGTATAATGTTTCACATCATAAACAATAGAGCAAACGTAAGGTTTCCCATATATTAGATTTTCATTGGGACTTTTAATATTCTTCGTTTATGCACCTACTGATTACCACCTTATGTTTAAATACCTGCCTACTCGTATATCTTGATATATATTATATATTATTATAGATATATATTATTTTAATACATAAAGAGTCTTGATTAAAAAGACTGTTACTGTTTTAAAAATAATTGGCTCAATGAAAATAAAAGTTGTTATTTTTTATCATAACTGAATTTAAGTCCTTAGGCCTTAGTCATTCACGCGGACCCAGGGCGGGTTGGCCGACTTCACTCACACCTTTAAATGTCTTAATAGGCGTGTGCAAGCTTCCTCATGAAATTTTCTTACACCGTAAGCATCGGATAAACGTACATAATCCGAAAATACATTGGTGTGGACTGTGGCCCTCCAGATCGGAAGGCAAATGTCCAGACCAATGAACCACAGACGCTCACATCATGCTTAATAAAGATATTTAATTATTTACAAAGGACTTCTTCTACTGTTACAGTCATACTACGTTTACTGCTTTACAAAAGCCTTCCCGAATTATTTTAAACATTGAGGGGACATCAGACCTCCTTCTGCTGCTTCTTTCGGCTGGTAATCAGAGCCTAAGCTAACAGCTGGGACCAACACAGCTAAATTTGCCGTCTGATTTACAGAAGAAGTCTTAACAGCAGTCCGAACCAGTGGTAGAATCAAATTCGACATTCAGAAGTGTTCTTTATGGACCTAAATTGATTTTTTTTTATTCAACCTTTTGATCAACGATCATCCATTGCGATATTCACTCAACATGCAATCGTCAACCTTGCTATCCACTGTTGCTGTTGTTGTTAACACTTTAATTCACCTTTATGATCTGCGACACCGTACGTTAATAAATTTGACGCCAATATTAAATATTTCAGCGTCGGCACACCGTTAGAGGCCTAATGACAGTTCGTGATCCACGATCCCGCTCACGGCTAAAAATATTCGCAATAAATATTCAAAAGACCGTAATGGACACCCTGTATAAAATTGTTGCACCGAGAAATTAATAATTCTATATCATGGAACCACCTCGTCCTCAAATGATGCACATTAGGGAATATTCTAGGCGTTCATGGTTATGTTAAGTGAATAATGTCCTACTACTACCATATATTGAAATATAAGACTGAACGTAGTTAGTGGAGTACGTAGAATATTATTATTATAATAAAACCATAGGTATAAGCTATGAAACATATAGTTCATTGTCATCTTCCTTAATCCTTGTGGGCATTTAAACCATCCCTTGCCACTTTAGTAAAGCGTAGCTCTTTCAATTGTTGGTACGAGAAGCATTGTATATTATTCATCTTGTACACAAAAATTTACATGTATTTTCAAAAAAGTCAGATAATCATAGTTTGAACACTAGGAACAAACACAACTTGCCGTTCCAAATCTAGATTGCATAAGGTTGGGAATCCTTTGTGGGATTAAGCATTAAAATATTTAATAAGCTACCACAAATGTAATTGATTTACCCTGCATAAGTTTAAGTCTCATGTAAAGTCTATTTTAATAAAAAAGCTTACTATAGTGTTGAAGATTATATAATGATAAAACTCATGGACATGTTGATTTCACGCCTGCACTACTTTTGTTTTTTTTTTGTTGTCGTCTATTTAAATTTATATAATACTTAACTGCTTAATAGTACTTTTGTAGATTAATTATATTTTTACCAATACATAATACGATAAAAATTGAAAATATAATTTGCTTTATATAATTATTTTGATTACAATGAATCTGTATTAAACAATTTTTTTGAAAAGAGTAACTACTGAGTTTCTTGCTGGTTTCTTCTCAGTGGAAAACTACCTCCGACCAGTGGTAGCTTCATTTGACATTCATAAGTGTTTTTTAAGACCTAAACTGAATAAACACTTTTCATTTTCATACATACTACATAACCTACTACGTGCTGAACTCGGTTGAATATTATTATCAACTTGTAAAAATATTACATTTAGGTACCAATTGTTATATGCCTCTGTGCTTATTTGCAACGACCTAATTTTTTAAGTAAACTAAAAGTGTGTTAAAACAAGTAAATAATTACTTAAACTTTGCTGCGTGAATGCCTGTGGATATTTATTTCTTTTTAAGCTACATTTACTCATAAGCTATTAATCAAAGTAAATTTTCAGATGTCCGACAGTGATAACGTTCACTTTTCTTTAAAATTCATTCACATAACTAATGTGACAGATATCAAGTATCACGCGATATTTCTAATGGCAACTTTAGATTCCAAATGTCGATATAAAACCGTGCTGTGCTATATCTTATCAAAGTACTCAAATCTACGTTAGTGTATTAGAAACATGATCTATTCGTCAAAACAAACGACTATTAAAGCTATTAGATACCACAAATGGTCCTTTTGGCATTTTTCCTCAGTTTTTATTCGTTACTAAACTATACAATGTGCGAGCTGGCATTTCGAATAGGAAATGTCGATACTTTGTTGCAACATAACATACAATTGGTACTTATTACGTAGTTAAAAATATTTAGATAAATAACAGTTAAGAATTGTGCGTGTCGCTGTAAAAAAATACTTAAGCGTCACTTTCAACAGATCTTGGTATGTGACTCAATTAATTATATTTTTAATATTGGATCTTAAAGAATGTGTATTTGCAGCTATTGTACGTAGTGAATTGAATTGATCAGAAACTAATACAGAATATTTTTGTGATCAAACAAACAACTCAGTTATCATTAAACTTCTATCTGTAGGTACCTTCCTATTCTACGAGATCAACATAAGATATATGTATGAACAATCGTTGACAATGACAAAGTCCTTTTTTTGGTAGACTAATACAGAAAAGTAATATTCCAATAGAGTTGGCAATGATAAGCAGTAGGTACCCATTCATTCATTCCGTGCTGATAAGATGGGCCGAACACTGGCTGGACATTTATCTTAAAGATTAATGAGCCAATTTTCTTAGTTGGCCATAAAAAGAATCGCTAGGCCGACCTCGCAGCAATGTAGCCACTTATGGGTTAACTTTCGGCCGACATATATATTCGAAATCATGCGTTTTTGTTAAATAAAGGTTGCGTTAGCCACATTATAATAGGTAAAATATAGTAATAAATTATACGAAGGCCTTAAATTTTTAGAAATCTTAATTTTGATACTTGTTAAAACTTGAAAAATAAATAGGTAAATAGACTCGTACAAGTACTTTTAAAGTAAAAGTGTACTCCATTTACGAGTATTTATTTTTAGTGAGTAGGTACATACTCAGTAATGATTCTTATAAATATAATTGCGCGAAAACACATCGTCCTTCAGGGACATCCGTCCCATAAACGAGAGAATTTTAAATTCAAAAAGACAATTATAAGGGAAATATTTCCCCC
The DNA here is from genome assembly GCA_019425675.1 of Leucinodes orbonalis. NCBI lineage: Eukaryota > Metazoa > Arthropoda > Insecta > Lepidoptera > Crambidae > Leucinodes > Leucinodes orbonalis. The sequence continues at coordinate 70,357 of PQWD01006286.1, forward strand.
ATCCCTTGGGCGGAATACAAAGAAACAAATTGGATTAAAGTGTCAAAGGTGAAATAAAAAACACGCATATACTTTATCTTTCGCGATGTCTGCGCAACATCAATGTCTGGCAGCAAGGGTCTGGTAAACTCTCCATCTTTTCCATATAAAACAATACGTCGACAAGGTTCAAATTGGTTTAAATATGATTTTTACGACCGCAAACCATGATATGACGGCAGAGTATCAACGTATTTGCATTTAAAACGGTGAGTAAACATAGAGTTCAATGTGAATGGACGCGCCAATGTTTACTGCCCGTTTTATGATCTGTTAGCCGTAAGGATCGCTCGTAAACTGAATTGTTTGATGGTTAGTTGAGTTTTTGCGTTTACGCTACGAGATTTCATTCATAGATTCCACGTGCTGTGGCTAAGTATGCAAATGAGGCAAGGATTGCCTCTGTTACGCTTTTATGACGCAGTTTGGGTAGGAAGTTATTGTTGTCATGTTTCTTCTATGAATGAGGACAGTTTTTCAATGAATCAGTCATTGATGACTCTATAAGCGTTGAGCTTTGTTTTAGGCTATTTAAGATTTAATTAATATTGCTTTTTTCTTTTACTTGCGATATAGTGCACGGTACATTAAAAAAAATATTAGTATGTTATTTAAAAAGAAAATTGTGAAAAATTATTTAAATGATAATTATTTAATTCTATAATAATAAATAAAAATTTCCACAAAACAGTGTGTACATATTCGCTAGCTTATTTTCGTAGGTACCGAGGATAGATGGATCCAATTCCAAATTATGTCTATCTTGGGAATTAACGGTGGGACGGGGATTCCAGTTTATCTAAAAAAAAGTGCGGGAACCGGGAACGGGGGTGTTGTGGGTGGAGAGCAGGGTTTGCAACCATTGGTTGACTTTAATGGAAGTTCATATAAAATGTACTCTTTAGACTTTGATTTTGCTTTAGATGTATTATTAATCTTTTCTGGATTATATGACTATAAACTGAGAGTTTACATAAAGGTTGTTATTTGTTTATTATTAGATTTTATAATAGTTATGTTACGTTATTTATATTCCACATGCCATAGGCGTCGCTCTTGGAGTAGCTGAGACAGGTACTTTTGAGTATAACTATGATTTGGTTTATCTTATTCCCTTTTTTATCGGTGTTAGGTTTTATGATAACTATAGGTTGAATTAATCTCTAGTTGTTTCAATGTAAATTTGTTGTTATAAAAAGGTCAATAAATATTTCTTATTTCATTTCCGAGATAAAAAGCAAGCAAATTGTTACAAAATTCACAGCCAAGATCGTCACAAATGAAGTGAACTGATTGGCCATGTTTTTTATCTTAATATGGGTAAACTGAACAATGTGCTGATGGTCTACTTTAAGAATATGTTCCGTAATCCAAAAAAAAGAATCAATAACAAAAACAAGTTTTTGAAGGTTGCGGTACATTAAAAATTTCAAGGTAACCCATAATCACAAACTTTTTCTATTTTAAATACCTACATTTTACACGGTTCTCATTATGGTGCTCTTCTTTCATACATTGAATTAATGTTTTCAAGACGTAAGTATTTATCGTGCTTTAGAATGCAAACTAAGGCGCTGGTCTAGATTGGCAACTGGCGCTCGTAAACTTCAAAAGTTACGTGATATTTCTGGAAAATAAACCCATGTGATTAGTTATCAACAAAAATAATTATGAAGTGAGATCACTGTAACTAATATAATTTAATTTTTTATTCAACCTGTGTGTTCTTTAAATACAAGTTTTAATCCGCCTTAGTTACTCTTTTTCCCAGATGGGCTTTTACTGTTTGCCGCGTATAGCCTTCAAAGCTTCATTTACCTTTATTTGCAGTCGCACGATATTCGAACACACCACCCTCATAGCAAGCAGTGATATATACTGTTCACATTACTATACGGGGGAATTCATCAAAGCCAATTTTCTATGCAATAAAAATTAGGTCACTTTCCCAACTTGGAAGGCAACCCTAACCGGGCGAACGGATGGAAGTTATTTTGGAATTATGATTCCGGATGCGTTCAGAAGCACGGCGTGTTTCACGCCTCGTTTCCTTGGTATTGGGCTGCAACTGCTGCATTACCGCCATATTGTCGATGATGTGTCTATGGGTGCACTAACTGGGTCTACATATTTAATGCAGTTTATAATGACGGTCTCTATTACCATTGGTTTGATTTTTCCATAGGTAGGTTCTCATGATATTGAAGTTAGTTTCCATGGCATATAATAAGTATAATGCTTTTCTTGAGTATTTAATCAGCATTTATAATTCCAATTTCATGCATTCTATGACTCCTAACTGAACCTATATACAATATTTATTCACTTATACATATATCACCTCCTATTAGTAAGTACAACAATGCAGATCAAATATATAGGTACAAATGTTTGGCAGTTTAATATATGTTATGAGTATATTATTTTATCTTACGTCAGCTCATTAGCTTCGTAGAATGTCTTGACATACTATTGTGAACAAAGATCTGATCAAAGAGGAGGTAGGTCTTATTTAAATAATTGCGAGCAGTAAAACAATAACTTTTATGAACTCGCAAACCCGCTTTATAGTCGCAGGTGTGCTAAACGTAATCACCCCACGAAGCCAATTTGAAATACCCAAATTAAAACGTCTAGTCAAAACGCAATACGTGCGTTTTAATGGGGTGTCGCAGGCTCCTTAAGTATTCTACAAGCCCTCCCCATAATACCCAGTCTCCTTAGCGTGGCACGTCCACCCTTGATATATTACTCCCAGTTCGTCGTACATAATTTGTAGGGGTTCCACCCTGTGAGGGTGGGAGCTGGCGGGCAGTCCTCACAATGCGAAGGTTTTGTTTATTGCTGTATAATAATGTGCAAAAAGTTTCTTATCAATCAACAGAGATTTCGTTTATTTTTTCTTGTTCCATATTAAAAAATATTTAGACAACTTTTTAAAGTACTTGATAGGTTCTCTTTGGATTTTCATATGTAGGTACTGTCACGTTTAAAAACAAGAAAGGATTTTAGAATTACAAAAACTAAAACACATTGGTAGTAAATTGTGTAATTGGCAATAGATATTGCCAAAGTCACGTGTCCTTATTGAGTTAGGCGGCCAGTTTCAAGTTTGATAGGAAATGTTGGGGAGCAAAATGAGAAAATATGTCCAGGGCGGCTTAATGTAGTTTTATTACCTTTACTTTGTGTTATTATTTCACTTCATTGATATAGGTATTGCAACGAAATTTTTTTAAGTTTATATTTCCTAGAACTGATGGTTCTTATTAAATATCATCTTTTGAGCTTTCACTTTTGCATTATTCTTTTAAAGTAATGCAAAAGTCAAACCACGTGATTGTTAGTATTAAGGGAAGGAATTTACTCTTCATATATGGAAGACAAATTTTTAAATTAAAGATATTTCTCTAACTACCTTTACCCCAAGATACATAACTTCATATTCTTCAGCATCCATGTGAGTAACAATACAGTCCATTAGTTAAATTAACCAAGATCTCTCTCCCTATCTTCGCGAGTTATTTGTCATGGCTAGATATAGTGTTGCCAGTTTATGAAAACGCAGGACGTCCCGATTGTTCTGTGTCGCAAATGTCACGGAGTGCAAATACGTCGCGTAAGTCTTATTTAGTCCACTTGGAGTGAACAGCGTATTTTAATGAACGCGCTTGTAAATTACAATATACTATGTGTAAATTTAGTAAAGTTTTACTTGATCAAAATAAATCAAAGACAAAATATTCAGGAAAACGTTTCTTATTGCGAATGGTGATAATATAATATTCTTACTGGATATGAGAAAACACTTGTAACACTGATAAAAATGTAACTAAAACAGAGTAAATATGTACCTAAAATTTTTCCTAACTCAAGAATGCAGGGTAGCTCAGATAGATAGTAGATAATTTTGAATGAACTTTAAACGAGACACAGCCATAATATCAGTAAACTAAAAGTGACAGTCAAGAAAAGAAAGAAAATTAAAAAAAATAAGTCTAGATATAGTCTCTTTTCCAAAAAAAAATGCGTTATGTAAAGGCACTTTCATCAGTTTTAAGTCCCGATTAGCAAATCTTCGTGTGGCAACACTAGTACGTATGCTCGAACATTGTGGTTACAGCATTTAATTTTGCTTTGAACATTAATCTTCATTTCAGTAATATGCCACTTAGTTACGACTCCTCATCTAGTATATTAGCAGTAATGGATGAAATATTGATTGTGGGCAGACTGCAAGATGACGTACTTAATGTCTCGATTCGATTTAAAAATTATTAATACAGATTGAGAGATATATCATGTCGTTTAATTTAATCGTGTAAACTAAACGTTAGTCATACTGTAATTGTTGCATATTATAGTAATAATTAAAAAAAATAATATAATAATTTAGAGTTTTATGTATATACAATAATTTAGAGTTAACATCTTATGGAATTTTAATTTATACTTGTACCTACATGCAAATGCTCCTATTATATGTAGGTATATATATTTTTTAATCGTTTAGAACTAGACACAAAAAAATAATTAAGCGTTTTGATACGTATTATTCCTTCACGGGTCATATTAGGTATGAGTTAAACACAATAGATTTTCATAATAAATAATAATTGTTACTGCCACCTGATTAAAAACATATCCATTTTCCAACTTGAAATTATCTCAAAGTGATCACTAATACTTTTTTTTACTGAAAAGCGCGATAGAATAAGTCACCTGCATTACGCGTTGAGGCACAGAAAAATTGACCATTGATGCGCAATGAATAATGTTAGTACCGTGTGGTGTGTAAAGCACATTGTCCCCACCTTGTTCTTCTTCTTCGGGTGCCATAAGAGGTGTCTTAGGGACACAACAATGGTCGCCACTTCTCAGGTGACGGCCAGCCGCGGCCAACAGCGTGATGTCCATTCAGCGCTCTCTTCTTTAACTGTATTTTTTATGCCGGGGACACACTATCGGCTATCGCCTAACGCTCAACGCGATAATTATTGCGACAATTTTAATACGATAAACTGCCAAATTATTAGTGGTGGTTACACCTTAAAATTAAGGCCCAGTTTCGCGATAATTAATGGAATTTCCCATTATTGTGGCCTCAGCATTACAGGTACTGCTAACTTCAACAAGCGTGCCCAGCGAAGAGGTTATAGCGAACCCTTCCACTTTCATGGAGTAGGTAGGACTTTAGTCTCGTTGTAAGCTGTTATAGTATAGTAGGTATGTCATTATAGAATAACTTCTAAGTATTATGAACTTATGTTATTCCAGAACATTTTTGAACCATAAGTGATATTCTATGGAATCACTCCGAATCGATAGCCACATGTCAAACAGCCTTGATGCGTTAGCGCCTGGCAACACTAAGAAAACTTAATGAGCACTCTCCGCTGGTTTCCTTCGATAGTTTTAATTCACTGAGGCCTACATAATTTACTATTCCGGTATTATTTCGAGGAGTGTAGGGTCCCCATAAACATGGCATGGCGCGGTGACGGCGCGTGGGCGTTCTGATCTACAATGCAACCGCCATATTGTTTTCTAATGACTCAATAGGATACTTTGCCGACTGTACTTTATTTCGCTTTTGTTTTGTTTCTTTATTGGACCGTGAAATGCTGTCACAATATTTTAACTGTAAATGGTTAAATCGTTTGATTGTTTTCCTAATAGTTTTTCATGTAAAAGTAAAGGAAATACATCTATTGAGCTTTTTTACTTGATGTAAATACATGTTTTTTTGTCTTTCAGGAAATGAACTAAGAATAAAACAAAGAAAAGAAAGTGAAGAAGGAGGAAACTGATCAATGAATAACTCAACCACCATAATTATAATGTTGACTCAACAACGTTCTTTTACTCAAAGAAGGTAAGAAACCAGAGTAGCTTAGATCAGAGTAGATTCATAAAAAAATACGTTTTCATTTATTTCTTCAAAAAATATTTTGTTTGGCGTATAGAATATCTACCAAGAAAAACCTGAGGTAATCGAATCAGCAGTTACTCGATCTAAGAGTTGGTTATAAAGAAATTTTAATTATATGTTTTTCTACATTAAATACATGGCAGACAAACTCAAATCACTAATTGTGGTTAACTGAAAAGGAATCAAATGTGTTAATATGAAATATTGTATAACTTGCGAAAGGTCGTTAGACTGGATGAAGAAATCAGAGACATGGAATATCTAGCATAAAATACAGGAGACCTATGTCCAGCAGTAAACAGGGATAAAATAGTATTAAGTTTTAATTAAAGCTCATGCAAGGGTTTATCGATAACACGTACACAAATCATTTTTTTCTTAATAATCTTTTTTTTTCTGTATGACACATAAGGCAAAGGAATCACAACATACAGCCTGCACTATTTACAGGACACGCTATATATTAGCGCATTCCCTCGGCGGTGCACGCGTGCATAAACCATCCGGGCATCCGATTAAATTATTTAACGTCTTCATTCCCTGTGGTGCACGCAGGTTGCATGCGGGCACGCGGATGTTAAGATACATGGCTTGCCCGACTTACAACACATATGTGCACCATTCTTTATATATATATTCAATGTTGTAAAAAGTATAGATTCGTGATATGTTCACAAATCAACTGAAAATAGCGCACATACACATATTTCGAATGAGCGTCCATTTATCTTAACAAAGAGCCTACAACTGTATTCTCTTTGGCGGTTAGTTTTTGAGGCACGGGTGGCGTATCTTCCTTTATATATACTAAATGTCATTGATCTATATGTACGTTATCCGACGCTCTTACGGTGAAGGAAAACATCGTGAGGAAACCTTCATGCACGCCTGCGAAGGTTGTGTGTGAAGTCGTCCAATCCGCACTGGGCCCGCGTGGACGACTAAGGCCTAATCACCCTTTACGGGTAGGCTCGTGCCTCTCGGTGGGGACGTTTAATGAGCTGATGATGATTGATCTATATGCGAACAAGACGGTCAAGACGCTCACCTGATGGTGTGCCTAATCATAACAGAGCGGCATTGCAGGAGACCAACAACTGATAAACAGCTATTATTCTCCATCAATGCCGCACTGCGCCCGTCACCTGAGATAATAGGTGTTAGGTTTCCGGTAATTTCACTAGCTACAGTGCCCTCACCCCGAGGCACAAAAGTGCATAGCACTCTTATTTCACGGGAAGATATCTGACACTGAGGTGTGGTAAAATTGTTTAAAAAAAAACAATTTTTACAGAATCCAAATCCAATCTGAATTACGAAAATTATGATGCAATTATGTCATGTGAACACAAACAATCGAAATCAACAGACTATGTGCTTCTACCATAATAAAGCATTCGAGCCCATATTAAATGCGGCTTTAACTGTAGTATATATTATTTAATATTAAAGATCTTAAGGTGAACGGGCGGTGTGCCTGCATTTCTGCGATAAGACGACCCCAACCCCCGGTTTTGGGGGGTGCCTTAAGAACCGGCCATACTTCAAATTGCGTTTAAGTTAGATAGCTAGTTTGATAAATTGCTGCCATTATTGCATATCAGAGCAGCTGATAAGATTTCTTATGGAGGCTGTCTCTTGAACAGTGAATACTTACGGTAGTTTGTATATAGGTATGAAGTGTGTTGGAATATATACCTGGAACAAAATTAAAAAACATCAATATAAATTAGGTATGTACATACATGAAGATAATAAAACAATGTAATACGGATGACTCATGTGGTGTAATTGCTTGAGATGTCGGCTCTTACACCAAGGGTTCCGGGTTCAACCTCCGGACAGTACAAATTTTGTGTGCATGAACATTGTCTGTTAGTATTGGACTGGGAGTTTTCTATGAATAATATGTAGGTACCTATGTATTTAGAAAAAAAACTTAAATACATTTATCCGTTGTTTAATTCCTATATTTCAGGTTTATAATAAACTAGAACGTCTAGCATTAAGTTATCAAAACATACAAGTTTATTTTTTACATTTTAATTGCCAAGGTAACTCCATTGTTTAAATATGTACATTGAAGTCCATACGATGATAGAACAAAAACAAACTCTTTGTATTTAAAACAAAACAAACATAGCCGCAGTGACATAGTACGCACACATAAACAAGAGTTGGAACGAATTGCAAACTTAGCTCTACATCACGGGCGCGTAGACACAAACAGTGGCGGCGATATAATATCGATACTTTACCCAGGGCCGGATTAAAACTTGTGCCCAGCACTGAAGAAAATGCCGCCCTGACTTATACGAATTCATGCTGTAAATACCAAAATTACTAGTTATTCCTAAAGTTTCAGAATAAAAAAACGGAATTAATAATAAAGCGTGATTCCAGTTCCAAAAATCGAATAATTTAGAATGAATTCATAGAAGCAATGAATAATGTACAAAAAAAATTTTTCTTCCAAATTTTGCCGCCTTAATATATTTGCCTCACTGGGCACTAGCCCGACTGCCGAGAGTAAATCCACCACTGACAATTCCGATACATCGATACAATGCCGATACATCGATATAATACCGATTCTACAGATAGATACGATTGTCAGGGTACAATTTAACAACGTACGCTCGAGTTTCATACGATAGCTAATATTAATGTCGGTAAACTTTGAAATGTCTCTTGGATATATTTTGATTTACGGTCGCCATTCTGTGTACTAGTATAGTTCACTTTTATGTTGCTTTTGTACTATTGCAGTATAGTGTATTGTATTCATTAAAAATGGCAACATAAATATTGAAAATCTGAAAATAAAACGAGCAAATTATGAATTAAGTTAGCCGTACGTACACAAATATATTGGCTTTCAAAATCACTGGACTAACGTGTCAAGTTACAGTTAAATTCTCCCAAATTCTGGATATTTTTTGAATAAGGGCTTCATCCAGAAGTGGACGTCAATGACGTCATGCGACTTTTGTAGCGTACTTACATACACAGCTTTAATTTGTTCTTGAAAGGATCATATAGATAAAGAGACGAACGATCCAATTTAATATTTTATAGATATAGAGGTTTGAAACTTTTCTGTTGCCTTTGCACTAACGTTTTGTGAAAAACACATAGGTACACCAACCCATTTGGAAAATATTGGTCTATTATTTCATCAACATTTCTCTTGCCACAAGGAATACTAAAAACGGTTTCCTTTGCCCTACCACTAATGACTAAATAAAAAACAAACTCAAATATTCAGTGTGTAACAACACAAAACAGCAATAGAGTAACACCGCGACAGATTAAACAACGCTCCAAATGAACGCGGTATAATTTATCGCGCGTACCCCGTGTGTATTAGCTGTATCCGACTAATGCCGGCTTTCGATATTCGGCGCTCGGTTGCGATTCTATATTTACGATCGAACGAGTCGCATTAGACTGTCCACCCGTAGGTAAATTAGCACAGATGGTCCACTGTTACAGTGATTCATTCCAAATTGGCTTTTCAACGCGGAAAAAACGAGCGTACGGCTGCGGCAGACGCTATCTAGGGATTGGCTAAATAGCTTTTAAAAGAGTTTGCGTTTTGTTTCCCTTTTGCGTTTCGAATAGTTTCGGGGTGGTGTAATCGCGTGGGCGTTTTGTTGATGTGAAAAATCCACATTGTGTACAAATTAAAAATATATTTTTAATAAATAACATAAGTAATTATAATTTCGTTGTCTCCTATTGTGATGCGAAAGTAAACATATCCCAAAAAATCATTTTTGTTTTCGATTCTAGGTAATAGCCACGAATTTTAATCAATTATGCCAACCCACCACGCGGACAAGCCAATCCATCAAGAAATTTAATTAGACAATTCCGTTTGATAATAGCCAGGTCCAATGGTTTACCATGCCATTCGAAGCACGAAGGGACTCAAAATAATGCCTTCTTTTCAGTCACCTATCCGACAACTTACCATTGTAATAGTTACATGAAATGGCTAGCAAGGTCATGTGTGATTATTTAGAAAATAAATAAATAACAAAATAAGCTTAAATACAAACTAATATCCTTATAAGGAAACTTGATTCTAACCGTTTATTAATCATTCCTTAAGTCCAGCTTTCTAACAAATAGCATCCCCAATCCCATACAAACGGCTCACCCGTTCACACTTTACATTTTCCCTGCATCGGCAATAAACAAATCGAATTTGCAATTAAACATCGTGTAATGGTGTTAAGGCGTTGCCGCGCTACTGGCGGCTACGCCTCGATCGTATCACTGCGGAAGGGCCGCCTCTACGCGTGCTAGGCTGCAGATAAACGTGGCCGGTGAAATTGTATGACTTATGCTGTGCTAAGTGGACGATTTGAATCGGCCGTGTAATAACAGTAATTGAAGGCTCGCTTTCAATTCGCATTCGATTCAAACGTGTGTGTGTGTTTGCAATACTGTGTGTGCGTGCGAACTTAAGTAGGGCACGTAGAAGATTATCAATGGTAGACGATTTGAGAGAAAATGGATTGAAGTGGAACTTTGAATAAAGCACTTAACTAATGCTTATGTCAAGGTTGCTCATGAATGCTAGAAGAGACTACAATTTGTGGTAGGAGGAATTTGACTTAGAAGGTACAGGCTGAGAAAAAATCTTACATATGTATGTACTGCTACTTAAGCCTGCCACGTTCGCTTGAAATTCTTTTATACTATAATTTTGATGGGGTAATAACCAGCCAGCCACACACTGGTGCAGTGATAAAGCATACCTGTCTCAAATAAAAGTAAAACGTATATAATCTTATTTAGGTATACCATGTAATATTTTGAGTTAAACCTTTCCTTATTTGACCCATATTACAATTATTATCAAATGCAAACATCAGCAAAAGATATTTAAGCTATTTAAAACATTGCTGATATAGCTTATTTTTAATGGACTGCAAATGATTGCCGTTGAAATACACAAATGTTGCGTACACCGATAATGAACTGGGAAAATTACCTTTAGTATAAATAATCCTTGCCAAAGGGTGGCATCGATGCGCCGACTGCAAATCAACCCCCTACCCCTTCCCCGGCTACCGCTGCTGTCGGCGATAAATAAAATTCACGTTTTAACAATAAAATGCATTTTCCGCAAATGCTCCCAGTGAATTATAGTTCGGGCTTTACGAGCTTAAAATTATATGGGCACGTGAAATTTTCGATCTCGATAATGCATTCCGCGCTGGCAACACTATTTTCCAATACGACTTTTAAATTAACGCGCCTGATTGATTTACAATCGTCCGGGGTATTAACTTGGACCTATGTGCTGCTGGCTATTATTTGGTATTCCCATATTTGTATCACTGTTTGTAATATTTTGTTATGCCCTTTTAGGATATAAATTCTAAACACTTACAAGATCCATGGGTTAGAATTAGTACGCAACGCATGTAACTTAAAATCTGGTTTAATCTTAAATGGTCGACTTAAGTTTATCTGTACCTCTCTTTTCAATCTTTGGCAGTTCTGTCAATTAACTTCCGCAAGTCGTCTATCAATCGAGCTGTATAGACAACTTGCGGCTAGCGTCCTACTCTTCCTTTGTAAAGACACTCTTTTTATTCTACCCGTCTACTCAAACAGTCTTGGGTACATAGGTAGATATTATGTAACCAACTCACCACCATTTCAAAATCTTGATCCGCCAAGCTATTATACTTATTAAAAAAAAATTGATAAGTGTTTAGGCAATTGGAACGAAAATAACTCTCCCAATATAAACAGATGATTGTTAAGGGCAAGTGTACATTTATTACATCGCATCTACATAGGGGGCCATCTAAATGCATTTTCTCGTATACCACAACATTCTACACATTCGAAAACTCCCTAAAATAGCGCGTCACGTACGAACCCCAAAATGCTTATAAAACATTTCCCGTAGGAAAAAAACAATGTTTTATTCGCAACAAAAATAGATCATGCGGCCGCTTGATGGAGAACCAATAGCGGGCCGCCCTCGGGCACAGATGGCGACACTGGCGCGGAGATAGCAGAAATATGAATTGTAGCATTCGATATTTGTCACTTGAATTACAACTCCCGACGGACACCCGGAATGGTCGGATTGCGACTCGCACCTCGTTTGTGGAATGATCTATTTTTTCCCACTGAATTTTGTGACTGCGACATCGTGTTTTCGAACGATCGCTGTAGATAGTAAGCTCTGTTCTGCTGACTAATGCCCGCGTGATATCAACAGAAATAGACAATGTTTTTGCGTTCTAATTTTGAATTCCTATTCTCGTAGGTACTGTGTACAGATTCCGAGCAAATATTTTATATTAACCTAGCTAATTGACACATCAAATACTTATGCTTGTCTTCGACGCATTAGTTCAAGACGTCATAAATAGTTTAAAAATTTGATCTATTTATTTAATTCATTCAATTTGATATATTCATTAAAATTCGTATCTGATATATTTAGAAATTTTAATAAAAACATAATATAAAAATAAATCAAAGATACAAAAGTGCATCGCATCTTAATGTTGGTATTCATTATCACGGGGGCACATCCCTCTTGCCTCCAATCTTGCCAACCAGCAGTCTCGGCAATAAGTAAACACAGTTCGTAATAACGGCCAGTCACGCCAAGGAAACCAATTTGGAAGGTATTTGTAAACGTCAAATATGTTTGTGCGCACCTATTTATTGCGAGCATCCCTCACGTACGAGTAAATAACGGAGACACTGCGATAAAGTGAAAAGAGATACCCGACTCTTTGAACGATATTCGCCTTAACTCTTTTACCTTGATGTTGGAAAATAGACTTTGAATGTTTGGGGACAGAGTGCCAAATCGCAAGAGAGTGTCGACGATTAAGCATTTTCGTTGGAAGGTGGATGCGTACACAAGTGGAAAACTCAGTGCGCCACGTGCGAATGATTCATAGCCGTCCCTTAATTAAAGAAGATTTTAATTGTATCGGATGTCTGTGAAAGAGAAAATAATGCACTCCCAAATTGGGGTTCGGATTGGGAAATTTATTTTTGTTACGCGCCCGAAATATTGCTTTGCGTGTTAGGACACCCGTCGAATGGCCTTTCTGCTTAATAAAAACCGTTGTTCGGAAAACAGTTGTTTTGTGAGAAATTAGATAGACTTTTTTAGATACATCATCCTATTTGAAAATTACCCTTTTACAAACGTGTATAATATATACCTACAAACCTACGGATACATGTTTTAATAAAAATACCAAATAATCAATACTACATTTAATTTGAGTATAAGATTTTTAATTTTAATATACTATTGTTTCTAGGTATATCTACTTGTGCTGAACAGAGAACAGACGGTATAAAATTTAATAATTCTAGGGAAATTTATTCAACAATCAAGATACAGATAAACACTTCAAAATAACTCAAATGAGAAATTCCTTTCGCTACTGTAACACAAGAACGTGCGTCTAAAACTTAAAACACCCTTAAACCAGTAAATTCATTTTGCAGCTGCCGCCAACTAAAATATCTTTCTTAATTACAAAAGCCTTTGTTGAACGTATCTGATCTATGTAAGTCGGGGCGAATGTTTTAAATAGCGGCCCAACAAATAGGTTCCGGTTGGGCGAAATAAGCAAAACTCCTTAATGAATAGAGGGTTACACTTATAGTACAATCACCAACAAAGATGCTTCGGCTATATCGAAACTTTTATTCAATGAAGTGAACGGAATGATACCTTAATATAACGTATTGTGTTCAAGGAAACTAAGACATATAGAAAATCATTTTTCTGTCAATACCGTCCTGCGCCCGTTTCCCGTGATTTCAGAGGCAAGGTTCTTACCAGTAATTTCACTTGCTACAGTGCTCCTTCACACGAAGTTAATAAGAAAACATTTGGGTCTATAATAATATCATAGTATTATATGAAATAAAGTAAATTTGTACCAATATAAGACGAATTAGAATCGAGGATACCACCTAGTAAAACTTTTTCAGTACTACACTCACACCTCCAAACTGTAAATGGAAGTTAATAATTAAATTAAAATGAAATATCAACATCATATAAACAAAAGGAAATGAAGCTTAATTGTCTCCGTCCCATAATAAAATATACGTGATTAATTACAGTTATAAATCGGGCTGCACCAATCCCGGCAATACAAAGTTCGATACGGGCCAAAACTGATGACGGAAGCTGTGTAACGATCCTGTAAAGCTTGGTGCGTACTTCATTTGGCGAACAATGGAGCGGTCCCACCGCTCCATAGCGCCGACACTGGATAAATTGCGTTGGGGCCTTAACTCGGGCCCGCCCGCGGAAAATTGGGGAAAATCGATTTAAATATCTTCAATGTGATGGCTTATCTTGATCGTAGCAGTTAACCCGTGCGCTACCGTTTGCGTTTCTGTACGCGACTGTACAGAAACGAGACAGTATTTTTCTAACATTGAAAGGTCTATTTGATCGTTACTAACGCCTAGCACCTACTATTGTGCTTTAAAGGGTTACTGTGTATTTTTAAACGGCGACATAAAATTATTTGCTATTATTTTTATGTCCTTGTTTATATTTTCACTAGAATGTGTGTCGTTGGTTTGATGACTTTGCTATCATTTCGGAATTCACGAATATATTTTTTAAGTTTTCCATTTCCCTTCGCTTAAGTGTGATAAATAAAAAATACTACGTCTTAATTTTAAAACATCATTCTTCTTCACGGAACTCAGCTATATTCAAAACAATGGCGAGCAAAATAGGCAAATTTTGGTATCCTGAATGGATACATTATTGTTAAATCCAGCATCAGTTGAAATAAACGGTTAATTAAAGCGTACTCTTCTTTATCAGAGCACATAGTTATCCGTACCGGGTATGGGTAATCAAGAAATGCCAATTAAGAAGTGTGGACCCAAAGCTCTTATGGAAAGATCGAGATAGTGAGCGTCGCCGCGCCTCGCGATGAATCTTAGCTTGCACGCAACCTCTTATGCCAACTAACTCATATACATATTACATTGGAGAGTTAATTTTATTCTCTCCATAAAATATAACCAATGGAAAATAAATAAACCCGATTCTATAAGACCACAAAGTAGGTAAGGATTTACTGAATCTAATAGAATCACCTTAGATTGCTTTCCAATATTTACTGTTTGATTTTTCCCCTCGCGTAGAGATTTCGAGACTTTTACCCAAAAGAGGCGTGTACCGGTTGATGGTAATGGCCAATAGGGTCGCTGGGTACATAATCTCTCTAATTAACAATTTGCCAAACACTCTGTAAGGTATTTCTTGTTTTATCTGCACCATTTCGTACGTTTTGTTTCACACTAAAAGGAAAAAATAAAATCACAACTTACAAAAGTAAAAATGGTAATGTTATGAAACACACTTGTCATATATACGACTTTTTTATGTCACTACTTCAAATGTATCTACCAAAATTTCTAAAACAAATTGTTGTTTTATTAAAATTATGAATAGACTTGATGTAATATTCCCTTAATAATTTTATTTATAAAATTGGAATACGATTTCAAAGTTTTGATTATGAATTGAAACATTAAAACTACTATAACGGAGTTCAATTTAGCATAAAAAATAACAGCAGTAGAAACATACAGGCGACTTTATTGGATTGATCATGCGCAAATATTTATTGACGGGGTCCCAACAAGATAGGGCAAGGATTTATTGAAAACCAAGAACAGGGAGCGTACATAGGTAACTTACATAAATTGGTATCAGCAGCAATCAGACAAATTGGCTCCATCGAAACCCCTCTAACCGAATTAATCTGATTCGTAGGTTTTCTTAGCGAATCCACTTACAGGGATATGGGGGGCAAAGATTGAGTCACATGCGAATTATTTATTAACATACGAGCTGAGGCAATTCCGGAAGTGCTTAATATTGAGTTAGGACATCAATATGTGTTACTTTCTAATATTGATCAATGGAATGTGCGAATATAATCAAAGTTCATAGGATATGTAAATTTAATGTTTCTTATTTTTTTCATGAATAACATAGTAGGACTTTTTTCTGACTCCTAAAAGGGTCGTTAACGTTATAGGAAAACTAACTGACTAACACAATGAAAGTTGCCGGACAACGATTAACATATTTACACAAGATCCGAATCCGAGATGATTAAGGAATCTATTTAGGTATCTGCTTAAAAAAATCTGCATCACCAGGTAATTTTGCCGATATTTTTAAATTATGCTTATGCTTTCTCGCACGGCACAATTGTGATCGACAATAATTTCTTTCTTATATTTTATGAAGACACTGTTTTTATTTGCACAATTAATTCCGTAATTTTATGGAACAATTGCGCTTCAGTGTAAATTATGTGTTTATGCATCTCCTAACAACGTCCCACCAACATGTGCTTACTGCGTACGTGAATAAATATCCAACAAATCCACCTTTAAATAAACAGTATGGGGGAATAACGTTTTTGCCTCATTCCGAGCAAACGATGCTTGAGATATTTATTAGGGGATGAATCGAGTTTTTAGATATCGGAGCCCTTTCCTCTTTTATTACTTCTCAAGATGTATTGCTTGTTACTGCATTTTGCTTACAGTTAAACAAAATAAGAAAATGACCTTAAAACTTACTTACTTAAATACTTCAAATAATTTCTTTGTTAGTAGAGTGAGCTGAGGCAGGAACTATTTGGCCACATAACTTCTACATTCTCGGTATATTTTTAGAGTAGCGAATTTATTTTAAGAATAAATACAGATTATAATACATACACTATACATAATACTACTGCATAATGTTTACCTGTACTGCCCAATAGATGATATTTATTTCTTTAAAATATTATAATCAACGGTTCATAGTCGTAAGTAAACTTTAAACAATGAATAATCAAGTAACATTTCGGAAACGCGGCACAACACTGCCGTTCCCCCTTCCAGTGCCATTAATTACATCTGCTCAAGACGTTTAAATCCGACTTCTGGCGGAAAAACTGATTATCTAATTAGAAGAAAGCCTCTGGAAGTATCTTACTGTTGGCTAATCACAAATTAATGAGAGTTTGTACTCGAGTGTCGTGGTGCGATGATAATTCCACGCCGCCCTGCTGCGCTAAGACCTCATCAATTATGGTAGCTCCCCCACTGGTCTCGAAGGTCGAGCCTCCTTAATCTAGCTAGTACAGGGCATAGCCATGGGCTGGAATAACCGTTTATTTAGTGCAACACAATTTAAAATGGTTTTCTTAAAGACGGAACATGTCCATTTTCAGTTTTATGAGAGGGCAAAGAAGATTTGGTACTAATGCCCTACACGGCTGCACTAGAGTCTAGATATATAATTTAAAAATTTATTTGGCCTTATATATATAAAAATTTTTTTATTAAAAATGAATTTTAAATATATATTGGAAAAAGCTGTACAAAAATATTGCTTGATCATCATTACAAAATTCAAAAGTTCAAAAATCACTTGTGGATTCTATTGTCTGAACTTTTATGATCTATCTTAGCTATTCAGAAGATGACAAGTTAGTAATGTCACTTATTTTAAGTGTAATTGTTACAATTTCAGATATAATCACACCTTTAAACATTACATACCAAAGCGATATCATCATCAATCTCAGCCAAACTACTCGGCAACCTTACAAATGAATTAATGTGCCTTCGCAGTTGTATAGCCACTAAACATTTCCGTTCCAAAACCGCATTTGATTTGTTGTTCCGTCCTCGAGAGTTACTGTCTCAGTGTTCTCAACATTTGGAAGCACCATATGGTCGGGGGTTCACACCAACTTTGTTAAAATAGAATAATTTATAGGTTACACTTCCCTTTGGCAAAGTCGAAGTTCATAGCTCGAAATTGTCGTAGAAACAAACCGTCATAATGCGCTAATGAGTGGTGGTTATTTTAAGACAAAATAGAGCAATGAATATTGTCGCGTTTTGCATTGTTTGAACAGTGGTTCCTTTGCATTCGCAATAAAAAGTCATAAAAACACCACTTTTGTTGATGAACTGTTAGATTACATAGTTACGTCATAACACACCGAGCCTCTACAATAAAAACAACAGGTTTATTTAGCAGTTTACAATTTGAATGGGATCACCCTAAACGGAGCTCTTGTTGTTATGCCATGAATATAAATCGTGATAAATTCCTCCGAGGCGAGGCGGGAGGGAGAGGCCGATACGGCAGCCTCAAGGGCTTTTTTCTTAAAAATAACTTTTGTCAGAGCAATTCGGAGCAGCCGTGAGATTAATGGAAAGGTGGTGTCACCCCAGTAATTAGTTTTTAACTAGTTGTGATAAGGGTTCGCGGTGGTTTACGCTCTGTAATAACTTCAGATTAATGCTCGCATAAAATTTGCAACGATCTTGGTGTTGTGAAACCAACGGGAATATGGTATGAAAACTTTCTCCAAAACAAAGCAGTCCCAAGCAATTGTTCCTGGGTGTCACAATATTTTTATTGTTTCCATATTTCGCGCGTTTGCCGCCCGTCATATCGTGCGAGCGGGGATGATTTACGCCTTGCAGAAACGCAAAAAAAACATAAGAAAGTTCTTCCACGAAACTTCTTTTATTCACGGAGAAAGTTGCGTAAAAAACTGGAGGCGCTTAGAAAAAAGCAATTTTCTAGCTCAGGTGTGTGAGATGTTCTTTATCTAACTTTGCATCCGAACCGCTTTGTTTATGACGGCATATTTTTACCAAGTTTTGAACATTTTATTACGTTGTACCGTGAACTGTTTCTTTTGTACCATTTAAAAAGCGGATAGTAACAATAGTTGTTGTTTTGTAAACTGCTTTTGTCAAGAAAAGGTAAATCGCTACCTGTCACTCCGCCATATTTTGAGCAATTACCTACCGTTATTTTTAGCAGTGGAATTGAATGCATGGTATCTGAATATCTAATAATAAGCTGGAGAAAACCACATCTCCCTTTTAATGGACACGGAAAATATAATTTGAAATACTCTTTATAGCGGCCATAATGTAGCCAAGTGGGCCAAAAAATGGTTGTCACCGTCTGGCGCAGTACATTAGCATGGAGGGTGTGAGGAGAGGAGGTTTTATCAGGAGGGCCTTTCCTTAGGGAGGGCCCAAATAATGCGATATTGCTCGTTTGTGCGAGGCCCTATTTATCTATTAAAAAACGTGAGATTTACGGCCGAGTATAGGAAACTTCAGGAAGTTTTTATGTTGTTCCAGCGAGCCCTGGGCTAATATAAGAGATTGATGTGTTATTTCGGCCGTTACTCGGCGTGTTTGAATACATTTACTTCGCGGGCCACATTTAATATGTTCCTATCGCTGATATCTTTTGATGCTCCTTTCATACTTGGAAACTGTAAACTTCGCTTTCTATATTATTCACATATATATATTACACTAAAATCATACGATTTTGTACTTAAAAATTACATTGAATTTTCAATCGTGTCATGCATCTACATTAAGGTAATTTTATAAAGAGTACATAATCTAATATTAGAGTTTTAAATTGTACCAATATTACAGTTAAAAATAAACAACCATAAATTTAAATATATATCAATATTTATTTAAAAACAACATGCAACCACTATTTAAGTCCCAAAACATTTATAATTGGTATTAAACCGTTTCCCTATGGGCACACGAGGAATGTCTTATCAGCTTGGACTAAAGTAAAGTTTGGAACTCGGGGGGCACAGGAAATTGTTATGAATTTGGGGCTTTCAAGACAATAGATAAGCAAATAGACTTCAGCTTGAAATTAAATAGAAATATTTAAACGCATTTTACGATGCCTCGAATTTTGTATTAAATTTATTTTTCTTTATACACAACGGCAAATTTTGTAAAAGCTCAAGAAATAAGTATCACTTCATAAATAGTTTATATAATACATTTTTAGAAACTCCTTCAACTTAATCTTTTACAAAGTGGTATACTCGGTCGACGACTCAGTCGTCTAGACAGATACCACCGCAGTGCCAGATATCGTCCCGTGCAACAGGAGTGTTATGCAATTTTGCGTTTCGGGATGAGGGTACTGTAACAAGTAAAATTACCGGGTATAAGAGACCAAACATCTGTGTGTCTGGTGACGGGCGCAGTGCGCATTAATGAGAATAATAAGTGTCTATCGGTTGTTGGTATGCTTTAATGCCGCTCTGTCATGATCAGGCGTATCACTCAACATCAGGTGAGCGTTCTGACCGTCCTGTAGACTTTGAAACATAAAAAAAATATCTTACAAATAACCTAGACATAATTTTAATCGCACCCGGTACCACTTGATATGACACAGCAATATTTGATCATAGCTAATACTATCTGCATTATTATAATATTAATCCCATTACTCGACCAAGTGATTATCAGCCTCACAGGTTATGGAAGTATTTCCAAAAAACGTATGGTTTTTATGAATTCGTCCGCTAGATGGTTATGTACCATGAAAAAAATTTAATACCTTTTCGCATATTTGACGTAATTTTCTTATTTTGACCTTTTCCAGTAAAGGCGAACAATGTATTCGATTTTGAGTAAGCGTTAACGATGGCGTTTGTTACAGTGCAAGCGAGCTCAAAAATACAAGATTCATACGATACGACTGTAAGTGCAATTTTAAATATGCAACCATCATGGAGCATCGCCATACGAGGAGAGCGTACCTGGGCCAACCGGTTGGGCGGAACCCAGTGGGCCACCCCTGGTACCGCTGGAAGAGCGTCCTCGATTCTAATCTTCGTGAACTCAAGGTCGATGATTGGCGGAAAGTGGCGCAGATTCGACAAAGATGCCAATCTCTTGTTTCGGAGGCCAAGACTTACTTCGGGCCAATGAGCCAGCGGAGTAAGTAAATGACCATCTTGATACGTTAGAAGACAGGCCCTAATCTTATCAGCAATATACTTGCAATGATATATAGTTTCTGCCTAACTAAATAAATGTATTTTTGTATGTATGTTTAGTTGGCCCTGTAATCTGTGTGTACTTAATAAATAAAATAAATGGTTATACATAGATTATGTTGACTAGATATATACTCGTATATAGGTATAGAAGAATACCTAAGGACATTCATGGACGTATACTTTCCGTGCAGATTATGTTTAAAAGGAGTAGCTATACTTACATTTAAAATTAACCTAATACATTTATGTAACCTATGTACAGCATGGGCAGCGATTAAGCAAATACTTGGTATTATCTTAATAATGAAAAGATCGAGTCGTCGCGTGTAAATCCGACGCGTACGCAAAGTCGTGACTCTCGTGACTGCGCCGGATCTGACAACTGTTGTTGGTAATACGTCTTTATGTTCTCGACTGACTGCTTTTTAATAGAATAGATAGCTTAAACAAGCCGGTACAATCGGAGCAAAAAGTGATTAGAACCCTTTTCATACAGTTAATATGCCTATATAAATCTATAATAAGTATCAAGAGATAAAGCACCTTTTCACCCCAATTTTATGTGCACGGTTAAACTCCATAGTTTAACCGTGACCATAAATTGGAGTGAAAGAACAATTAAAAAAGAATTTATAGATTTTATATACGATATATCCATATACACAAACTTTTTATTTATTTGGTACCTTAATTGAATTCAACCTAAAAAACACTCTGATTAATATAAACAGACATTGAAACCCTACATACAGAAGCCGACTTCTCGACCATAAAATAATCATAAACACTATTGGTCACGTTACTGCGCCCATGTACATAATATGTACCTATATTCCGAGCCCTTATGTAGGTGCAGTTTGTAACGAACAGAAAACATTTATCTAAAATATGGCGTAGGAAAACCTATAGACACTTCAATTTACTTTTTATATAGTTTGTGACTTTAGAAATTGTAGAGCAAGTTTGTTTTGATTTTTTTACAACTCGCCAAAAAGAAAAGAAAGAACTAAACGAAAAAACTATAAATTTTTTATTAATTATTATACAAATTCGTAAATGTACAACCAGTTTATTTTGTATTTTATTCATCGTGTACACCTTATGTGTGATTAATTTAATTTATCACACGTTATAAACTTGTTATTTACTAAGCGTAGCCTTGGTAGAGATTTATATAAAACATTTAACCTTCAAAACAATTTAAACACGTAGATACGTCTTTGTACTCGTGATATTTCTATCATGATCAAAGATCGTTGGTATTTTATCCCTTAATACTGATTTATAAACTGCTCTTAACAAAATACATATAAATTTAAAAATCTTCGATCGAAATTATTCAAACTAAAAGCTGTTTCTGGCCAATCATGTTTGATTTTTTTTAAATACATTAATATTTACTAAGACACAAGCGTAAACTTCAAACATATCGCATGCCGGGTAAACATAACGGACTCTACAGGAATACAATAATGTTTAAGGTTTTCCAATATTCTCTGGTTATTTTGTAGGTAGGTACCTATGTACCTAGTTTTCAATTATGTGTCAATTATTGAAAAAGAAGAGCTTCAGTGCATTATTAAAAAGCACAGCTTAAAAGGCAAGAATAAAAATTGGTCGACGGCAAATAAAAATAAATCTTAGTTCGATCTCCTTAAAGCTCCTACACGGTGCTTAATCATTTTTTACCATATGCCTTTGAGCGAGCATATCTAATTCTAACATTGTTAATTACAAAGCAAGCGGCACTTAGCTGTGCCGTACACAGTCCATATAGACCAACGAGTATTTATATACGTAAGTGATGCATGTTTTTATTCAGCCGGGAATATTGGCTCGGAACATAGTGCTAAATTCGCGGCGGACACCGATACTGTGGTATTATCTACCATTATTTGTCATTGGCGCACAATGAAACGGGCCCAGTGCGGAATAACGCTATCTCACTCAATTACATGCCAATTATAATTATGAAATATTAGAAAGAATAATGTTAATTAACGGTTTGTGTTATGCGATGAGATTGACGGATTTTTGGGCGTGGAATATTTGCAAAGATACAAATCTAAGTTGTTTTTTTTTGCCTCTTTAATCTAAAATCTAAGCGGGCTAGGTTTCCGAGATTACACGCATTGAATTTTTGGAGGAGCCATATAAATATATTTTTAATGATGTACCCGTAGATAAATAAAGCCCGTGCTTCGCGAATGTTGGGTTTTTGTTCTCCGTGTCTGTAAGGATTTCGAAATTATAAAACAAAATTTTGCTTTATAATAGTCTTGTCCGCAGCATCTTGGAGTATGGCAGTGTGTTTGGAGGCCACACTACGCCACACACTCTTTGCGTTTAGAACGAGTACAAAAGCGTTTTGTTTGGCATCTTATGTACTCCAGCGGTATATCTAAGAGAAAACTGCGCTCATATGATAAGCGACTTACACATTTTAAAATGAGTTCATTGTGCAAACGTAGGAAAGTTTTGGATTTAGGTTTCGCCTCAAAAATTTTCACCCACAGCATAGATGTCCACCACTCTTACATAGATTTAAATTCGTGGCCGGTAAGAATCCACGTTACGCTATAACCCCCCTTAAGCTCCATTAAAGAAAAACTGTTTTCGGCCTAATTCCCCGATTGCTAGGCTTTGTAGTTTACTCAAGAATATAGTGACTTGTAGATATTCATCACGACTCACCTGCCAGGCTCTGTAGTTTAATAAAAAATGCATGGAGTGACCATCCGTCTTTAGTGCATAGATATATTTATCTAATACTTGGATTAAATACGGTTTTTAATTTATTTCATTTAATATTTAAGTAGGAAAATTAATGTATTGAATTGTTATTATTTCGCTTTACTTTGTAACATTAATACTCTGTTTTCTTGTTATACTCTTATTGTGCATGTTTGTGTTTGCCTCAATTTGTTTTGGCAATAGTAATTGTACTGGTGTGTGTTTTTTACTTTTTAAAGTGTCATGTACATAAACGTGGCAATCCTAATAAAGAAAATAAATAAAAGATGACAATGTTAGTACCTATCAATAGCATTTTATAAAATCAGTAGGTATCTTTAAGTTGTATTGCGATTGTGTATGATTTAGCAGTACGGTATACAGATGGCAGGGATTTGATTATATAAAACATTACATTTTTATTTTTTTTTGACATACAAAAGCAAAATAGTAAACTACTACCATACAACTTTTACTCTAAAAGTCTTTTATTAAGTTCAGGCTATTTGCTAAGTAGTTTGTGGCTAGATGGCGCATGTAACTTGAAATTGTTAGTTAAGAATTTATTGTTAGGATTTATTTATTAATAATGTTTGATAGTTAAAAGAAAATAGTTGTGAAACACTGAAAGCGCGGAAAATACATTTTAATGTTAGCAATATTTTAAAGAGAATAATAAAAATCCTTATCAAACCGTCTCATATTTCAAAGTTAATACCATCAATTGAAGCATCCATATTATGCGTGAGCATAATTTTAATATCGCTTGGAAACTCGCCAAAATACCTACGATTCTGTAAGAACTAAGTTTGAACATAGGCCAAATTAGATACCAGACTAAATGATGAACGACCGCCGCAGATAGCTTGGAAAATTAACTACGAGATTTATTCGCCTCCATAATTTAATATGAGGATAATTTTAAGTTAATTATATAAAAACAATGTGTTAAAATTCTTTTAACAGCTTATGAAAATGAGTATAAGGTAACGTAAGTACCTGCATATTATAATAGTACATACATAAATTTAAAATAATTTTGCCAACACCTGCTATAAAGCAGAGTGTAGAATTTTAAATACTTAATGTACTTCAATATTAAAAACAAAATCCCGAAATCAAACATTTCAAAACCTATCAATATTCTAATGGTTTATAACAAAAGCTCTTTTTTTCACTCTAGGTATAGTTTAGTGGTTTTTTTCATTTATAACCGAAAAGTCGCCTAGCAAATATCCTCGCATTCCAACTTCAAACAATGCATGCATAAATGCAAACAGCCATCAGGAAATGCGGCATTACTTGCCTGACGGACTGGAAGCCTTTGTGACTACTGTTACCACCAAGTTACCTAATAAATATACCTAGTAATAAATAATAGCAGCATGAGTTAAGAGCTCGAGGAAGAGGCCATATTTACGACGGTACCCCCGCCGTGTTGTGGCCACCTACGCTATACATTTTGCTTAGCAAATTGCTCAGTTTGCTCACGGTGTCTAATAACCCTTTAATGAAGGCGGATTTCCCCATAAAATAGGGGCGCCGCGTAATTTATTAGGCTCCTTTTATTAAGATGAGTAACGATGAGGAAAAAAATTAACTTACCAAAATAAAATAAAGGAAAGTATTAAACATTATACCTAAATATGTACCTGAAACAAAATAATTTGGCAAATTAATATTAAAAGAAATAAAAGCAAACATAATAAAGTTTTTTCTGGAGTCGTTTGAAGGTTCGTTTGTTATAGGTTACCTTCACTACTTTAAGTTGTCCCTTACAAGAAATTAAATTAACAGAAAAGTTAGGTACAGTAAAATATAGGGTACAAATAATAAATTATTGTTTAATTTTATGACTTAGTTTAATAAATTCAAACTACTAATATAGTCAAAATCCAATAAGTTGTTGATTTTGGTTTCCAATCATATAAGTCCAAACTTATATAATTCATAAAATTATTAAATATAAAAAAGTATTTTTAAATCTAACCACTAAACTCTACCTCAAAAAGAAGTTAGCACTCATAACATTTTGAATAACGCGACCTAGCGCTAATAAATAGCAATCAAAATGATATTCGCCCACATATGCACTCACACTTCATTAAAGGTAATCTCACTATAACACACGCACATACACAAATCAGTATTCAATACAAATCTAATATAACGCTTGTATAATAACATAATACTAGTTAATTATATCATTAAAATAATGCAACGCAAATGTATGCGGGAACGGCACGCGACTCGCCATTCACCAAAGTTAAAACTGTCCGCAAATAGCTCATTTAAATACAATCTAGACTTGTATCAGCAAAGGAAATCTTAGAACGTTTATATTATGTAATTCGGTCATATTGTTACATACAATTGCATGTTATAAGCGATTTGTGTAAACGTTCTTAGAATACATCTTTCGGGACTCTAACCAAACTTACCTGCTCTGATTTAGAGGCGGGCTAGGGACTGGAAACCCTTAACAAAGAAAATCAAACACTTAACTCATATATCATTGCACAAGGTTTTTGTTTCGAGTTATCTACTAGGTAGAATAACAATATTATAAAAAAATAATTTCGATTAATAATACTAATAAACGATGATTATAAACAGTCAGTAAAGGTTTAAAAATCTTTATTCTCATACAAACTTACAAATTACATTTACAGTAGGCTAAGTCAATTTATAAAAAATAAAAATAGTAGACCAATAGTCAAATAAAAAAATATCTGAACACAATATGGAGGTAGAGAGGTATTTTTATTATCAATTCTTATTTAAAGTGTTTAAAATAATATTGTGTTAAAGTCGAATGCTTATTATCAATAGTTAACATAAATCGGATATGTATGCAAATACCTGTGTATCAATTATATCAAACACAGCGAGTGTAAATTACATTAATATAAAATGTAATTGTTTGCCCATTTTACAAGCTACAACATACGAACGTGACGCACACATAAAGTTCGAACTTTGGCACACTCCCATAAATCAAGGGGCGTTATGCGCCATGTTTCACGGGCCATCTACATCCCTTTCCCACTTGAGTAATTTATTGTGCATCTGTCTTTGTCTCGCATTAAGCTGGTGCTCTCAGAGGGCAAGGGTGGGGCAGCTGTCTAGTCGTGACGTATTACTCCACTGGCATTCGGTGAGGTCAGTATATTTCAAACGGGAATACTTAATTCCAAAATAAATTCAAAAAATAATAATAAAAGTATCGATCTTTTAAAAAAGCAATACTAGTGCAGGCACCTAAGCAAACATATGACTTGTATGCACGGCGCTCGTACTGCATTCCCGACGCAGTATTTAAAACAAATGACTTGAAAATGACTTTTAGGGATGCAAAGAGGAATCGACATCTAATGAAGTACCTGATGCAAATATCGAAATCGACTTAAGTGCTAATTACTTAGCTACAGACCGCGCCATAATAATGTATGCCGAGTTGGTTCCCAATGCAAATCGCAAGTTCGATTCTAGAATAGACAATGCGAGACTAAGTTTATGGGACCACCCACACATCTTCTCTGCAATGTGGTTTGTTTTGTGATAAAACTTCAGAGATGAGAAATTCTAATATAAATTGACGATGCTGGATCTCCAATCGGAACTATGTTCCTACAAATACAACATGAGATAATCAAATAAATAAAATATTGTAACTATTAGTTTCATACTGTTATGCCACATACTTAATTTAGGTACCTACGTCGGTAGCTATTTGCCAATTAAAAATAAAATTTTAAACATACAGTTGTTAAGTTACTGGGTAAATCAAATTAATTCTAAACTCATAGGTATAATATGTTAAAAGCTAATATGAATTATGCATCAACGTATATACCCAATGCATGTGTAGGGTACAAATGACATAGTTTGTACATTCACTTCGTATCCAGTAGGTTAGTATTTGGTTATATTACATAGTAATATTTATGGTAGCTTTTATGATAATTCGTATCAAGTTACAATTGGAACCGCGTGCATCAAATTAACATTCCATTTTATACAAATTAAATATTGTAATATTTAGATAATTATGTTCTTATTTAAAGACATACCTAGTAACCATCCGAGTCAATACGAAAACGGTTTATTGTTATGTGTTGTAAAATATTTTGTATTTTTAGGAGACAAAAAAAACAATAGGAATATTTAATTATCAAAAACGATAGATTAAAATTAAATTGATTTGCTAATGGTATCCGGTAGGACGTTCTAATTAGTATAGTCAATCCCACTACGCCATTAACAACCGTCCAACCAAGCATTGACACATTCGCATTTGTATCGACTAATTCGAGGACCGTTAAAAGTATCGTATCCTTGTCAGGCACGTCATTGGTCGACCATAAATATCGGGTTATCTCTCGATATCGAACGCGCGCCGCACTTCGCCGCAACCTACCCCCGCCCTAATGAATTACACAATGAACTCTCATCTAAATACAGAAAAAAGCTTTTAAAGGCACATATCAAAAATGCCCACAAAAGCCTACTAAGACAGGACTCCACAGATTTATAACACCCCCTTTGTTAAATCACGTAATCTCCACGTGAAGCCGCGATATAAATGGAGGCAAATGAAAATAAATGTAGTTCCTCATTCTCTCCTTGCCTATTTACGTTGGTTCAACATAAATCTGGATCTGTTTAATCGTAATCTATTCTGAAAATTACCTGTTAAATCACATTAGGACAGATAACACATTGTCGAAGGTATGTGGTTCACAAAAAATGTTTGTCGGTCGTCGCGGTTTAGATTTGTTGCCTTCAGGGTGGCATTTACATCATTGGCTCTCTAATATATTATGTGGTTCACGACACGGAATACATTAAACAGGTACAAAACAAATATCGCCACATTTTTTCGTGATAGGCCGTGTTTTGTTTCGTCAGTACGCGTGCTGTTGACTGTCTTATATCATTTGAGTACGGCTAGCGCGTAGGCCTGTTTAGAATTCGAATTAATCATTATTAATAGCGACATTCTACAACCGGTGAGAAACCAGCGCCACACCATTTCGGTGGGTTTCCGGGTCCAGTAGGCAGTCTTGGCGTACTTTTAATACATTCATAATACGTAACACACGGCCCACAAAGTTCACATTCCCAAAACGGATTGAACCCAAAATCAACCCGTAGATGCACGTTTACGCAACTAATTTAAATGCATAACAGGCTCTACATAACCAAATAACGTAACAACTACTCAATTCATTGTTTGTTATAAGATAATCGTTATTAGAAATAACACGTCAAATAAACCTATGCTAAAACGTAGCGGTTGTGTAACAATGGTGACCTATAGATAACGTGTTTGTCGAATAAAACAATAGCGCAGAGTGTAGGGGAAAAATAAAAATAATAATTAGTGATGTGACGCAGGGTCGAGGCGGTCGTAACCCTCGCCTACATACGATTCATGCCAGCGCAACAAGAAATAAGAGGCAAACAAAAAGAAGTGGCCGCGACGATAACTCACCGCAGTCCTGCCCGGAAGATGCTGATGCGGGAATACTTGACAGCGTTGGCACCAGCGACGCTATTTATTGGCGCTATTTTAGAATTCTGAGTGCATTTTTTAAGAAAAATCACTTATCTAATGCGTTGTCCCTTTACAAAGATTGGAACAGATTGCCAGTTGCCACATTTAGCAATAAGATCGCCATATTGACTTTAAATACTTACTGTTATTAATTAGAAATAAACAAACTCTGCTTTATTCTATTTTTAATCAATAATACTACGCTCATTTATATTGAATAGACAGGTCAGCATTAAAAAAAATTACAATTCTTATTAAATCGTATATCGTGTTTTATTGGACGCATATTATAATATGTTCAACGGGCAAATAGTTCCGCCGCATTATTGATTTTACAACGTATACATTCATGCTACCATATATTCCTAAATGTCAGGTAAATTTGTCAATTCAAATTAAAATTACTATACCAAACTCTTTCATTAACTGCTGCAAATTGCTCATACTTAATACACTACATACTCGTCCAAACACCGTTATCTCACATATGTAAACTACACATTACATAGTGTACTATCGTAAAGTTAACGATAATGGTACAAGCCATTTATTCAGTTTATCGATACGTGACGCACAATTAGCACATCACTAGAGCGCTCTCGGGTGCGAGCCTACAAATCATACCGATAGCATCTTCTACAAATTTGAATCGGATCTTATTTATGATTTGCCTTTTTCACGGCTACGTTTGGGGAAAACTCGAATATAAATCACTGATAAATGGTTATTGGGTTTCGTACCTAATTCTAACTTTGTTGCCGCCTACAAAATTTGAAAAGGTAAACCATATAAATTCTGATTACAACACTGATAATAAGAATCACAAATCGCGTTAGAATCTGATCAGTTACAATGCCAATTGGCGTAGAAAAACCAAATGGAAAAAGGCGCACGCCCCAAACATTTCTTGTTCGTAACAACATAATAATCATAACAAAAGCATGCACAAACACTGTACTTGGTTAAACAGCGATCGCATAAACAAACCCAAACAATAAAGCCAAATAACGCTCAAGCATGCCATCCAATCGCACCTTGAATCGCACATAAAAGCCCATGAACACGGTCAAATTGAATACGAGGCAGCTCAACAGGAGCATCCAAATATTGCATTCCCAACCGTACTCGGTCGGGTAATGTCGAGCACGAGAGTCGAGTTCGTTAGAGGCCATAAAATCGTTTACGACGTGCCGAAGAGCCCTCTTCAATAAACGTGCCATAAAAGTTCGGTTATTCCCAGCTAGATGGCGACAGTAGTGGCCGCTTCAAACCGTTGCAACGATTTTACTGCCATCTATGGAGCTTTTTAAGCGTTTAAGGACGCCAGACAGAGAGGTGATCGTGCCGTCTCGCTCGCACGGCTCCGCTACGAAGTTCGCGACTACTGACGGGGTCAAGCGCGAGTCGAATTTCCGGAGCTTTTTTATTAATAGTTCGTCAACAATTTTCCTGTTAGGTTTTACGATTAGGTTTTTGATTGACTTTGATAGGATTTGATTAGGCATTTGGAGATTTGTGTACTTTTAAGACGATTAGACTTTATTCGAATAATGCAATAAACAGTAACTTTTAAATAACATTGTACATTATTTTTAATATACATTTCGTAAACAAATTCGTCTTTATCGCTTTATATTTTTTCTTCACATTTATTTTACTTTTGTGATGATTACTCGATACATGAAGAAATGTTGTCTCGAAATAATATCAAAGTATTAATTTTACTATCTACCACTTAATTTATCCTTACACTTGATGTTGGTAAGTATTTATACCTAGGTATCATTGCTATGATGTATACTAGTGGTAGATTCTAAGTTTACCTCCTTTTTTTATTAACCTTAGTTAAATAAATTATATATTTTTTTAAACAATAATAAATATATCCTAAACCAGCTTGCATTTAGTTTTACTTTTTCAATATTTTTAAACTAACAACTTACTCGAAGTGCTTGTAACTACTTAAAAAAAGCTATAATTTTTAACAATTAATAGACAGTGCGTACTGGTATATTTATACTTATAGGTAGGTTTATATAGCTTCCAGACCGATTTTCGGCCACGGCGACTGGCACCTAGTTGTAGATGCGTTGTTGAGCTCGCAGATGACTGATATAGCCAATTTTTGCAATAAATGTGCGCTCACAAATACCTACTGCAAGTCTGCACGCCTCTAACATAATATAGGTAGGAACTTAAATATAATTAGATAAATTATGTTATAAGTTAGGAGATAAGTGGAAATCTTTGAGTCGGCCTTCACTGCGATCTCAATGTAAATTGCTAGCCTATGGCATAATGACATTTGATTCATCAACTTCAAACTACAACCATGTTGTAAATTTAAGGTTTTCCAACGTGGGTTCTCTTACTCCGAACTCTGGCTCTGACCGGGCAACTTAACCGAGTTTCAGACCATCTCTGAAAACAGCGAAAAATCCATCCGAAAAAGTACAGTTTAGGAAAAGCAATTTAATCTTTTCGAGACTACCTACTACTGAGTTCACGGTAACTTCGATTTCACTGCTTGTCTTAGTTTTTCATACATGAAGATAAATAATGTCAATATTCCCATAGCTTTATTACATATATATGGCAGGAGATTGAAAAAAACAGGTACGTAGACTTTACGCATTGCCTCCCACAGGTAAAATGTTAAACAACCCAGATCAGGATAATATACAGCGGCGTAACATTATGATTAAATTTAAAAAAACATAATTAATTAGCATACAAGGCATGCGCGTGACACCCCCGAGACAAGATGGCAAAGGCTCGGATTTAAATTTCGAATGCGCGGGCGCAAGTCGTGTGATGAACGGTTTCACGCGCATTACCGCTAGGGTTGGCATAAGTTATATGCTTGAGTACTGCCCATTGTTATAATTTATTCAATATTTCTTTTATTATTTGTTGCGATGGAAGGATATATAATTTTAGGGGCTAAAGACTTCCTTACCTTACCTTTATAGAGCGTAGGTGGCTCATTGGTGTGGTCGCCTTCCGATCTGGAGAGTGTAGGTTAAAATCTTGCACCGTACCGATGTATTTTCGAATTCCCGAAATTATATGTAGCGTACCAACATATAATTTCGGGAATTCGAAAATACATTGTATGTGGGGCATTGAACCTTCGCCCGGAAGGCTCCAGTCCACACCATTGAGCCACCGACGCTCTATAAGGTAAGGCCTGAGTTGTATCCGCAGCTCAAACCTATCGAAAACTTGGTTTACGACTGTCCTTTTTTTCTATTGAGTAGATACTAATTGTTAATGGATCCAAACTTGATACAACAAGATTATAGATGCTCGATACAGAACCATCCCTACTACAACATTTATAAATGCGCATGTATTTACTTCACTTTCACGATTCATTGGAAATTGTAGATTATGCTACGATCAATAGGATCCTTGTAATTTGGTCCTATATTGGTTAAAATAATTAAACACTGTAATAAGAATCTCTATTTAACAAACATTTCAACACTTCGTAGAAAAAGATCAGTTTGTAGTCATTTTAAGTATGGCAATTTGGACTTTGACTTAATATAATATTTTATTTATTGAATAACAGTTCACAATTACAGGAAAAATTCAAACCAAGGAGACAAGACAACTGTACTGAATGTTTGTATATGATTTATAAATCTTTCATAAATTATTGCATTTTAAAAGTTCGCAAACAACCGTGGTTGTTATTTATAATGGTGTTATTTAGTGGGTTTTTTAATGTGTATTAAATTGAGCTACCTGTTCTAATTTGTTATGTTTAAGTTTTGGCTTTGTTATAGACATTGACAATTTTCTGTATTTGTTATATAATATAATATATTATTTAATGGAAGATTATGTCGATCACAAAATGATGGCGACCCTACACCCCGCCGGGCGCTTCGTGGTGGTCTCATTAGGGGACGCCCTATGCGATATTTTCATTTTTTTTCTTATATAAATTAAAGTCATACTCAAAGAAACAAGTCGGTAACCCTTAGTCCGGCCCAACTTGGAACTGACTAAACTACACGCCGTGGATGGAAGAGGCGTTTGTAAGCTTGTCGTTTCAAGGATCGAAACGTTGTGATGCTTATTCCAATGTGTTAAGGTTTGTTATTGATGATATAAGTCAGTAGAAACATGAGCTTTACATGAGTTATTGTTGGGAAATTACTATAGGAACTGTAGTAAAACTAGGTGGTAACTTCTAGTTCCTTTAATGGCTTATGTGGTTCGTTTATTATAATTTTCTATAGTGTTGCCGTGTAAGTATGATAAATTTACCTTAGTTAAATTGATGACCGTGGTTGTGAAGTCTGGTATTACACAAGGTTCGATCTCCGGGCAATACAAATTTTGTATTTTTGTACTGTCCTGATGTTCACTGATTATATAATAACATCTTATTATTTACGAAAAAAGAGTAGTTTATCAGTTGTTTTGTACATACCCATAATATAGTAGGTACAAGCTTCTTGATTTAACTGTGGATATACCTACCTAATGGTGCTGTTTGAGTGTTGGTGAATATTTATATTTAATTACTTATAAGTAGAGTTGAAATTACAACTGTCTAGGACCCTCTGTTTAAGTACCTACTGCTATTAATATCAGCTTATTTAAGAACCACGTCATATTAACAACATAGTATGCAAGACTGACCAAAGTAATATACGAGTTTGTAACCATAAAGTGGAATAAGACTTGAGCAACTTCAAACTTGGCACACAGTTTACAGTTAACTTAACTATACATTAAGTAAATAATCACATACTGTAATCACAAGTAACAGCAACGAGATAGGCGTAATCATGCCGATTACTGACTAAATGTCCAGACAGTTTTCGATTTCAGTTGAAGCCTGGGTAAATGATTTTAAACAATATTTACATTCCCTTTATAAAATTACATAGGTATTTTGTAGCTTTTATTACTTGAATTAGAAAATGTGCCTTGGAATCTGTTTTTTATCTTACCTATGAAGTGTAGGTAGGCGATCAATTCGCTCACCTATAGTAGTTGTTTCACCCATGATAGATAGCTACAGTGTTGAAGGAAACTCATAACTGTAGATAGGGATTATTTTCCGACAACACTGCGATTGTCATACAATACGAACATTTAAGTGCGTTTAAGTATAGTACATTGAAAGATTTCTGGTATCTAGTAAGTTTAATAAATAAAACCAAGGTTGAGTTTTAGACAAAAAAATATCTACTTACAAGATTCAAATTACCTACATTTGTATTATGATGTCAACCATTAATCAACTGCCGAATTCACGAATCGATAATTTATAGACAAAGAATTAAATCGATACAAAACATGTTCACGGTATAAATCTCAATAAAATTGATCTCATCTTAAATAACATCATCTTGGAGTCCGTAGAAACGCGCCAACGGGTAGTGTCAACAAAACAACGGTTAAAATAAAAAAATATATTGTATTTCAAATAAAAGAAAAATAACATTGCAATCACAAATGTTTTTCACAATAAAATAAATTAATTACGCAAGAAAACAACACAAATCACATTATTAATTTAACAATTATTTTCATATATTACACAATAATTCGCAATATGGCTTCAGTAATCACAAACAACCGTAGGTAATACCTACTTAGAAAATTAAATTTACTAAATGAACTAAAATCATTGGTACAATAACGTCAATGAATAAAGACGTTAAAAACTATTTAATTTACATTAAAAATTACCTACCATCAAATATGCCAAAAGACAAAATTTGGCAATCAGATCAATTTAACCAATACAATAATGGTAAAAGATATAATTATGTACAATGTGTACAAAACATATCTTCTGTTACAATAGCGCACAGATATTTCCACAAATGAATGACCATCATAAATGACATTTATTTTGTATTAAAGCAAAAACTAACAGTGAAATCGATTTAAGGAAATAAGCATTTATGATTGATTATGCTCGTATGTACATCATTATCTTAATATTTAATTTTTTTCTTGCATTGACAACTTTAGAA
Organism: Leucinodes orbonalis; assembly: GCA_019425675.1. NCBI lineage: Eukaryota > Metazoa > Arthropoda > Insecta > Lepidoptera > Crambidae > Leucinodes > Leucinodes orbonalis. The sequence continues at coordinate 105,550 of PQWD01006286.1, forward strand.
CAATCTGTCATCAGTAAATATAAATCATACATAATTAAAAAAACATAAAATTAATAATCTCGGGTACCTACTACTATAGGTTCTACAGAATATTATCTGTTTTTTTTAATAACAAACAAATATTTAACAATTTTTATTTATTTATTTCCAATTTACAACAATAGGTATAACAGGTACATACATTGTTAACATTTTGTTTTTTTAAATATCGAATGCAATATTTTAATCAAAACTCTTGGGTAATTCTATGTTTACCAAAAATAAAATAAAAACTACTTTTGCAGCCAGTAGACACATGCTTGTGCTCCAAAACAACCTAATAATTTGAAACATCGCTAATTTGCCGACGGTACCACATGAAACCTGTTTCGGGTATACTTAGGTACTAACGATAAACATATTGTTATCTCTCCTTTCGTCAGAATATTTCAGATTGTTTTGCATTTAATTACTTATAAATTGCCGGTAGGCCCATCGAGGATTTACGAAGTGCCAGACGTAGTTAATTTGAATTATTCACCCGTGAGCGATGTTGGACAAATTATTAATTTACCATTATAATGACAAAGCAGAATTATTTACAGTGTTTAGACTCAACGATCGTTATTTATTTAGAGTAACATTGACCTTCTATGGATGAAGTTAGGTACCTACGATTACTTATGACTCAGTGGTTAAATTAGGCATATTTCCCTAAACATAGTTTTGTTACCAGAAGAACATGAGTATGTTGGAGATCGCCAAAGATGACAGAATTCAAGAAATGACGTTTTTTAAAGTTAGTCGTATGACAAATCACCTATGCTTGTAACTTGAAACTTTCGGTACTTTCTTTCGCAACTCATATTTCTTATAACCTTAAAATCTGAACTGATTCTCCCGGTTCCCGTGCTAATGTGGATTTAATGTGGCAATTTCCTTATCAGTTATTTTATCACATAAAACGTTTCGGAACGTTCCGCCCGCAGCGCGCTTGTTTTTCCACCATTTACTAGACCATTGATGATTTATTGCTATGTTAATGTGCCGTGAGTGGATTCACTTTAATTGTTTTTAACATGCCCTATCTTCATAGTTTAATAACTAGTAGATGTGTCTGTGTTGTTATAATTGGCCATTACATACATCTCTTTAATGTATTACATTAACTGTACGTATCATGAAATAGATGCATTATGATTATATAAATGAAATTGTTCTGATAGACAACCATAGATATATGAAGTGCAAAGCTACTGAGTGTATGTTTATTGTTGTGTTGTATATTACGTTAAGTGTAGAGGGTCTGCCTTCGCCTTTTAGGTAGGCTGAATTTCTGTAAATATAAAATGACAGAAGCCTAAAGAAACCCAGAAGACAGAAGCGTACAGAAACCTAAAAGTTGACTGTACAACACAATTTTTCAATCGTTTTAACTATCCACTGAGACCTCAAAAGATGAGAATTTTAAGTTTCCATTTGTGTACAGAATGTGATAATTTATTCCTATCCTCGTCATTCTTTTTGACTTTGATCGACTTTAACAGAATTTTTTAGCAAAAGCTCCTAGTACCGAAATTTTGAGTAGTATGTTGTGTGTAGGCACTACAATCAGGTAATAATTATACCAAAAAATTATTTACTCATATAATTAAAAATTAACTACCTACCTACCTATTTTCATACAATCCAAAAATCTATTGAGTAACCGCATTAAGTTCATTGACTTAAAGGTGTTCGGCCATGATCACTGTCCCATCTAAATTGCCATTGTGGTTGAATAGATACCGTTTACTTACTCTTTCTCAAAAACCATGCTTTGTACGCAAAATAAAACACTGCTTTTATTTTCAATTCGAATCACGTATCTTTTGAGCCCCAAATAATGTAGGTATGATCTAATGTTATTTAAAACATCATTATCATCAGCTCATAAACGTCCCCATGGAATTAGTGACTAAATATTAATTCGAGTACCTCCATGCTGTTGGTCCCGACTTCATCCTAGGCTCACCTTAGGTTATTGTCCGATCACCCATAGCCGTACTGTATCTATACAAGTCTGTGTCCTACGATAGAAACGTAACAGGCTAGTTGTTTGAATAAATTGTATATGTGTAATATCTACATAAGCACCAAGTAAGTTTTCTAAACAAACCTGTCCTAATTCACCAACAATAAACTTTACCAATTATATACCTAACGACATTATCTATATGTTATCTTATAATATGACTACTAACTACATTTTACAGCACTGCCAATGAAGGGTACAATTTTCACTACACGTAGTACCATACTAGGTTGAGATGCCCACAAGTATGACCTTTAAAATTAAATTGCTGTTAAATTATGGCGATTCGATCGGGCGGTCCATGTGCGGTTATAAATAACATAATGAGTTCAATTAGCCGTCATCTTTATAACTCAGGTCTTTTGTACTGGGAGCGATATTACCTCGGGATATTGCATTAGGAGATAGCAATTCAATTAGCTTCTTTGAGTGCAATACTTGGTACTAAAACTGTTTTAACTCCTGCATTGTTTTTAATAGTATAAACATGGACAGGTATACAAAATACGGACGGAGTTTCTAACAATGAAAATGTGTCGAAATTCGGCCAGTTTTTGCATGGAAAACAACAAAATATAAAGACGTTTTGCTCGCATCTGTCAACAGATTCAAGAAAAAGAACTGAAAAGAACATTGTTTTCGTAATAAAATGATGCAAAAATAAGCAGGAATTTTTTTTCGTGGGTATATGTAGAATTCAATTACATATTTCAAAATAAAGCAATGTAATGTATATACTAGAAATGTCAGAAAATTTAATTATTTGTAAAATACATAGACAGCACCTGTCTAACTGTAACAGGAGCGTCGGTGGCTCAGTGGTGTGGACTGTCGCCTTTCTACCGGGAGGGCTGAGGTTCAAATCCCGACACGTACCAATGTATTTTCGAATTTTCGAAAATATATGTACGTTATCCGACGCTCTTACGGTGAAGGAAACATCGTGAAAACCTTCATGCACGCCTGCGAAGAGATTCGAAGGTTGTGTGTGAAGTCGTCCAATCCGCACTGGGCCCGCGTGGACGACTAAGGCCTAATCACCCTATACGGGTAGGCTCGTGCCCCTCGGTGGGACGTTTAATGAGCTAATGATGATGAGGTAACAAAAAAAGATTAGAGAGAAACAGAAAACTATTTGTAACATATGAACAAATAAATCAGAAAGATATTAAACATGTAAAAATATTCAACATAAATGTAAATTTAAAATTGATAATTTGATTCGCGGTTGGTTTATCGCTGTTATAAAAACTATAGTAATGATTTTCATATAGTTGGAAAACTGAAGCAACATTGCTTGATACATCTTCATGCCATACACACCCACCAATAAATTGCACCTGAATGGTAACAAAGTCAACGCATACTGCATTCCTAAAGAGCATGCCAAGGCTCGACTTGATCGAAACCATATAGGTACCTACTCGTAGGATATTTCTTAATATAGGTAGATATTGGTATTTGTTGTACAAAATTATTAATTGAATTCTGTGGTCACAGAAACTTTGGGCTTAGTGCCATTTGCGCCACTTGTTGTAACAGCCAAACCCATAAAGTATTCCAAAAAATCTATCAATTTGATCATCTTCTGACTTCAATATCGCCTATTTATTCCGCCTTATCAGTTATGATTTACAGAAAGCTCTGATCAAGGCTGGAAGATGAAACAGGTGGTGGAATAAATGGGTATGGTAACTTTACATATTGGCTACAAAATTTTGTAACTCAATTATCTATTGCAATACAAGAGAATGTTGCGACCTACAACCAGAAGTCGTGCCTTGGCATTTTTTTTTTAATATTTTATTGCGTACCTAGGTATAGGTATGTATCTAAAGGCTTTTTAAAGCGACTCATGAAGCAATGAAACGATAAGTTAATATACCTGGTATTCAATTTTACGCATGAGCTCTCTAAATGTAAAATTCAGTTAACCGCAGAATCCACTAATTGCGACAAGACGGTTACCTACACGATAAATAATGTAAGTGTATTAAAAAAAATACGTAAATATTTTTATAGGGTTGCCAAAGAAAATAAACAGAAATAGACCTCACCACACTCTAGGGAGATTGGGTCGTAACCCAGCATGCTGGCCCAAATCGGATTAGCGGGCATTATTAATACTATCTACTAACTATCCTAAGATAGCACCAGATCCTTTACCTCCCATAGTGCCTCCCAAAGCACGAGAAACTTGTGATAATTTTAAGCAATACCTATTCCGCACCAATCTACTGATTAATAATAAATAATATCACAGACATACACATAGCCCCATCTAGCCCCAAATTAAGCGTGAAGCCTGTATTATGGAGACCAAACAACGGATAAACAAACTTATATAATTGTTTGGAAAATTCATACTTATTGTCGTGGCGTCCAGCCTCCTATGACAGACATGAATGGCCGACTACGAATGGACACTTTGACATATAGGAAAAAGATATTAAGACAATTGACGAGATGGAATGAATCACTAGACGACAAGAAGGCTTTTGGACACAAGAAGACGAGACAAGGAAGAGGAGTAAAAATCATAGTCCTAGCATTATTATTTCTACCACCTTTCTCCGCCATTCACTTATTATACATAGCTAACACCCAGACCATTACAAACAGACATGTTCATTCATACAAATGTTTGTACTGCCCGGGACCGAACCCAGAACTCTTGGTGTAGCAGCCGACGCCTCAACCACTACACCAAATAGGTCAAAAAATTATATATACTTTTGCGATCGTGAACCGAACGCATTAGATAATACGTCTTTTTTCCAGGTCGTCTAGACGCTAAGTTAGATGGTCTGTGGTAAGTGAGATGCCTAACCATGACGGAGCGGCATTGAAGAAGGCTAACAACTGATAGACAGTATATTCTCCAACAACAACAGATTTAGTCTCATATACCCGGTAATTTCACTATCTGCAGTGCCCTCATCCTGAAAATTGCACAGCACTCTTTATTTCGCTGGACGATATCTGGCACTGCGGTACTACCTAGACGACTCAGTACCGAATCTACCATACAGCTTATTTACAAAATTCCCTTACTGACGAAGACTAAACTAGCAACCCTGTGATGCACAGACAGACCTACAGACAGCAATATTTTGCACAATTATGCAGATATAGATCGCCGTTACAGATACGGGACATGCACTCGGCTACGTATTTACGATTACACATATAATTACACGTGCAGTTTTAATGCTCTTTTTAAATCTTCGAATGCATTGTATGGTGCTTAACAATATGTCTTGACCCTTTATTAAACTGTTCGAAAGAGTATTTACGGTAATTTTGTGAATGGAAAGTTGAGCTTAGTTCCGGTGATACAGATTTAACCCTTCATCTGATTATTTAGGTAATATGACCTACCTAGTCAACCCTTTGAATGACAATGCCACCGAAAGGCGTTAGAAACAATAATTCTATTGGATTGGGTATTCCTGGCGTTCAAAGGGTTAATAAGCATTTTCAGTTATGTTGAAGTATGTCCTCAAACTCAAATAATAAATTCATTAAATTGATAAAAAAGGAATATGAAATCATTTTATGCTCAGCATCTACATACATTACAAACAATCGTATAATTGGATGCCGGTTTAAAACTAGGCTGTATAAACTGCCTTGCGTAACGAGATATTAAAAAAACATAGCTGACGGTTTTTTAAAAAGCAGACAAGGACGAGCCACGCCATGCAGCAAGGCGCGGTGGTCCGATGCCAACGCGCGATCGCTTCGCCTCACAACCGTTCCTGCACGAAATATTTATGAAAATTAATTGTGTGAAACGGAACGTCCACCTCTGTTATCTGCAGTGTTAACATAGGCTTAGTGATGCACTATGAATTAATTTCCTTGGTACTTATTTTTTTAGGACCAGCTTTTTTTAAAATACCTAAAAATAAATAATGATCTAACAACTGTAACACAGCACCATTTAGCTGCAATGTGAGCGAGGAGCTTATATCAAATGAAAAACATACTTATATTTATTGTACCTATACTGAAACACCCACACTAATACCAAGACATGTCCTGCACACAAATATTTGTACTTCCCGGGTATCTAACCCGGAACTCTTGATGTAGCAGCCGGCGTCACAACCATTACAATACATGAGTCGTCATGTCACTTTTGTAGCGCTATAACATTATGTAGAAAATACCGAAAATGAACTTGGTAATACTGTAGTTGTATGGCTGTCAACAAAAAAGTGACTCTACCCTAAACCACAAAATTGAACTAAAGTACGCAATTTTGTTTGTGTAAGTATGTATAGTTACAAAAAATGCATCTGCCTAAAGACTAATTCCACTTCGCTCGGAACATTCGTGAAACATTATCTCGCAGCATCGATAATGAACACTTATAATTTTTATTTTCGCATCCACCACGCTACTAAAATATCATAAGAGAATGAGGGCCGGATAATTCCGTAGATACCGAATCTAAGTAACGTCATAACTTGAAAAACCAAAATATAACCAATTGGCATCACCTTAAAGTCGATACTCCAATAAATAACATCTGATTTATGAAAATTTATCATACTCTTGAGGCTTAATTTTGAAATGATCTTCCCGTTTCGCGAAGTACAATCTGTTTCCTGTTCAATGTAAATGGACTTATGTTCGAAATAGGTAAGTTATGGTTTGCTGTGATGGAAAGAAGACATATTTCTATGGATCGCTGGAATGTGTGCGTATTGTTTGATAAGCTGTAGAACGGGTTTGCGAGATTTATGCTCGTGAGATTTATGCGAATAAACTACTCGCTGTGCTCGTTCTATGATGAATGCTCCATTTATAGTACCGACCTACATTGTAATCGTTGTAGGACTAATTTACCACATTATCATTAGACCTACATAGTACCTACTATTACTGTAAGAGTACTACCTAGTTTCAGTTAAAACTAAATACCCAGCTTTTTGATTTTGTTCGCAGTACAATCTTCCCAAAGCGACATTAGAATATCGGTAGTAACCTATTTTTACCCATCAAAAAGAAATGTATACCAGATGATTAAATACCTCCAAGTTAGACTAGACAGTTCATAAATAATGTAGTATTGCCAAGCGCACAGGCAGAAAAAGCAGTTATTATGTTTCAACCTAATTGGTGCTTATGATTGGTCACCCACAGCCCACTCTTTTGCCCTCCATAACTATGTACTGCACACATTCCACGTCTCAATTTTTATTTGCACTTTAACTTATCGTCAATACTGAAGGGTACAATTCTAACAGCTGACCTATACTTAATTCATCATGCCCACAATCAATTAGGTCATTTTTTAAACAAAGATAGGATAAACGTTGCACATCCGTTTTATAATTGTAAGTGTTCAATTAAATTATAATGGCCGCTTTTGTAAGTTATCTGTGTGTTGGCAGCCCTGTCGCTCGGGGGGCCAATCGGAGTGTTCCGCGGCGCCTGCGCGCGGTCGCCCGCTGCGCCCGCACTTCAAACAACATAAGAATTATTGTGAACGCAACTAATCCGCGTAAGCTTCGATTTTGTGTCTACTTCACGCATACAAATTAGACTTTAATCTTGATGTTGCAGCTTTTATCGGCAGTATAAGTCTCCAAATTTACTTGTGGCGCTTTCGCCATGATGGCATGTGTAGAAAGAGGCGTGTATATATAATGGTTGACTCAGGTATAGTAATTTCGCTATAGGTGTGGTCCAATACGGCTTTAACTTATGATTCATGGCCGTTGATTCGATAAAACAATCAAATGGCGACATGTCAAGTCTCATCAACAGCAATAGAGGTTCTATCCAGGTATGTTACAATTTACAATTGCAGAAATTCCATTACGGGAAACAAGTGAATCGCAAATCCATTTTCGCCACGATTGACTGATGCACCGTGCAAACCGTCATTGCAGGCGAATGCGACGTTGCCGCGTCGACATAAATCAGGCGCAGTTACGAGATGTTCACATGTCACAGATGCTTACTGTCGCCAATTTATTGGGAAAGGACGTACATAACCATTCATGGTATAGATACAACACGACTGTTTTTGATAAAAGAGTCTACTGTGACACAGACTGGGTGATAGTACTCATAGATTCCGTTTGGATGAGGTAAGGAACTATAGAAATGCCCTAAAAAGGATAGGTGACCGAAAACGATTACCTAGAGTCTGTCCATGCTTCAGAAGGCACGATAACTGTTGGTCCGGTTCCTAACGTAGGTAGAATATTAGAAGATAACTGCCACGAATCTGCAGAAGGCCCACTTGGTGGATTACAACCCAGTCTCACTAGGAAGCTGCATACGAAAGCCAATGCTCTGCATTAATTTTAAAGGCTGATATATTAAAATAACCACCCAGATTATCTTAGACACGATCTACTATAGTTGCTTTGCCTTTATTGTTTATAACCTAATTAAACTACGCATTTTGTCTGCCTGTCTCAGTATGTATTTTTCCTGTTTAGGACTGCTGAAAGAAATCCCATTTCGAATAAGCAGTACCTTTGTACTTCTTTACATTATACATTATTTTGACTATTTGTATGTACATAAACAAATAATAAACATTATCGGTGACCCAAAATAATTCGGTATTCTCCACCATCCGCAATAAAATACCAAACCTTATTTTTATAAAAGCGCACCTTATTTTATATGTCGTTTCATTGATCACTTTTGTTTATTGGCAATATTGTATTTTTAAATACACTGAAACCAATAAATATTAGGTCAATTGATGATAGTGAGCAATGACGTCACATATCAATAATCTCATAATAAATATATGGAAATGTTCCTTTTTGACAGTTCATAAAAAGTGCGTCAACGATTAGTGGTGTCAAATACCCAATTCCTATCGAGTAGTCCTACTAATCCATCTCCAGTAGTTAACGTATGTAGATTAAGATCTAGGTACACTACAATTACATCGCAGACCTTTCCACATCGTACTTATAAATCCATCTGCCCCAACAATTACACCAAGATTACCTGTCGCGCATATTAACGCGTTACAACGCGAATAAAAAATGTAGAGCAGCACTCGCTTAATATTGATGAGGAATACATTATTTATTATACCTACCTAAAGCTTCAGAATGGCTAAGAAAAAGTTTTCTTTTTAAGAAAATAAAGAAAAAAAATCTTAGTTAAATTAAAACTATTATAAATTAATAAATGCTACTATAATAATACAACAATGATAAATTTACGACTTTAGTCAATGTGTAATATACCATTAACCATTCGTGCCCCGAAAGTCACCCAGACCAATACAAACATGTTCAAGCACACAAAAGTTTGAACTGCCCGGCGATCGAAGCCGGAACTCTTGGTGTAGTAGCCACTGCCTACCATTACCATCGTCTACCATTACATCAAATAGGACGTCAATCTGTCACCAAATGTGTATCTATGTATTATTAGTACAAAGGGTTAAAACATGTTTCAAATCTTAAGTATGAACTGCAATAAGTTCTCTCCATAAGTTTATCATTTATATGAAGGATGCAATAGATTCAAACTCAAACTCATAAATGCTTTGTTCAAATAATAAAATAAGTAAATCATTAAATGACACTTGAATCGTCAAAATGAAGTTATTTTTAATGGATCTACCACCGGTTCGGAGGGTTGTTTTGTTATCTACCAAGAAGACTTCGACAAGAAACTCGTGTAGTTAATCTTTTCTAAAAATTGATTTTACATAGTTTTGATATCATGTCTTATTTCTATAGCACTAATGATTGTTACATAGCTGTCATATCGATACTAATAAGTTCATTTGGCAGAACCACCATTTTGGCCAAAATAAAAAAAATGCCATTACAAAGATTTCATTTTAGGTATATATAGACAAACTATATATACCTACGTAAAAACTCATATTGCGTAATTACTTGGAAAAAGTTCTGACAACAATTTTAATTTTCAAAAGTAAATACTTGAATACAACAAGATATATCGACCACGTGTTAGGGAAATTAGTCCACTAGAAATGAGTTTGCCATTAGAAATGACTATTAATTGCTTCTTTTAAAAACTTCTCAGACATTATTTCACAGGATGTTAATTTCATGGTAAGAGTTGGCATGTAAACAACCCACCTGACAGTAAGTGGCTACCGGTGTCTAATGTACCTAATATGTACATGACACATATACCTAAGTACACAAAAATCATCATGGACATGTACCTAGATCTCTTGTAATATGTCGATCACCATTCTGTCAGGCATATAAAGTTACAGGTACTGTGAGATACTGACGATGTAAACAAAATAATTTATACAGTATAGGTACTGAACCTAGGGTACAATTGTCATGACTTTTTCAGAACACCCCAATGAAGTTGATTTAGAAAAGGCTTATTTTTAAAAATACTCGTCCTAGCATTAAACTAGGATTATGATTGTAAGGGCTTTAAATTATTGACTTCAGCGCAACCAGATCTACGAATTGCCAAAAAGTTTAATTTACGCTTAACTTTGAAATTTTCAGGTAGTTATGAAAGCTTAGCCTTTATTTACTTACAGATTTCAAGGCTTATTATTTACATAACACTATAGTTATCAAAACAGAATCCCAAACAACTTCAGTCACACAGGTTTTTGTGGCCAAAATAACCCAAATATCAATTCAATTCGATGGTGAGACCGCGAGGGAACCCTAATAACCCGGTTCCGCAGTCCGCAGCACCGACGTGTAAGGCACAATTACGGAGGTGGTAAATCAACATGTACCCACGGGAAATGCCATCATAATTACCGTTGGCCAGCATTTTGCTGGTAACAACACGACAATGAAGCCAATAGACGATTGAAAACAAAACTAAAGCATTCAAAATTTTATTAGTTTGCTGACGCCAGAGAAGACTTTAGAATCTAATCCGAAAATCATGGCCTTTTGATTTTTGTAAACAACATCCCCCTTATAAGAAACAATACAAAATTTGTATATTTGTAGCAAAAAACTACAATCAAAATAATAACACAACATGCTTTTTATACTACTTTGCGATTTAAATAAAATATGACAAATATTTCAGTAGGTAGGTACCAAATAGTACTGTTTCTTTTAAAATTTCATCATCATCATCATCAGCTCATTAACCTATCTTAAATTCAAATTCGTAAACAAAATCCGATCTAAAATAACTATTTCAATGGAACTTACATATAAGTTTAAATCTTTACCGGTACTAAAGTATGATCATCACTGCTGGGCTGAATTCTGCTACGTCTCAATACTAAATACACCATTACCTAATTGTCTTCGAATAATCTTCAAAGCAGGGTTAATACAACAACACAGCCCAACTCCAATCTCCCGTAGATAATCCTCAGAAGAAACACTTGAGTATAATGGCATCATATTTCAAACGCATAACCCTTCATCAGGCGAGGTGGTTACCGAACGGACCGTAGGCCGAGACTGTCGCGTAGCACGCTATACCGACACATATTTTTTCAAATTTCAGCTTAGTTAGATTTTGTGAGTTAATCTTAAGTCTTTCTATAAAACAGTCATATCAACTAATGGCATTAACAAACTGGGGCCTATTTGGGAGAAAGAGGCGCCTACTTAGACCTCATATCCATGTATAAGGTCTAAGGTGCCTCTTTTTCTTTATTCTATTCCTAATTAAATTACTTTTTTTTGTTATTAAACAAGCACTAGAACAAATGCGATAGTATAAAGTGCGTGTGAACGTTATTAGTGTACTCTACATATATATGGCTTCATAAAATGTATATTGTATACGTACATATAATAAAAACAACCTAACTGTTGCTGAAGATTCAAGCAATTTTATTTTCAAAAATGTTTTACTAACTCTATTCGGTCGGAATCGAGAAGACATATTCTAAATTGCATATGCTATTCACCAATTTTTTTTCTAACTGTCCGTAATTTGATAATTAAAATAATGCTCATACGATTAACCCTTCAACCGAATAGAGTTCACATAAGTACCTGCCCGCGGTCCCATCAGACTTATATTGCGGCGAGGCACGCGATAAACATACTGCCGAAACTATGATTAATAAACCAAAAATTCGAAATAGGAAAATTATACTGCATCCGCTAATAAAAATACGATGACTCTATTAACAACGGCACACAGTTCAAATTAGATTGCACACTACAATTTAACCTTGGCTTCAGATTTTGATTCGAATGCCGTGTGGCATATAATTTGGTAATACAACATAAGATAAGCAATTTTAAATTCTACTATATGGCGTTAAATGCCTTACTTGCTTCTGATTGGTTCTTTGTGACGTTCCTCACTAAAATATAATTACAAGACGCAAATTCCATATTAATATTTATTGTCATTAGATGCCTTGTTCACTTTACAAGGCATCTAATGACAATAAGCGAGTTCTTGAATAATTATTATGTGAATAATTTGTGAAAAATATGCTAAAAATCTTTGCATTACCTAACATGTAGGCAATAAATACATTTCTGTACGAGACACGTGGTCCGATATTACTATAGCGCACGCAAACTAGTTATAAAGACATAAATAACGTACCCCGCCATTATATCTCAGGGGCACATAAAATTCGGTAATAGGTATATCTGGGAACATTATAACCTACTAAATTACTGACTGTGAAAAATACGTACATTAAAACTGAAATTGTTAGATACAGACAGCAATGAAAGGGTTAAAAATGTGAATTTAAGACTGAGACAACCAAAGTGGGCACTTTTTAAACCCGGTAACGACAAATTTATGAGATAATTAAAATGATGTTTATAGATTTCATTATTTAATTTGAACTTATGTTCCGGTGTCAACTACTTAGTCGCTAGTATAGAAAATAAAGATTAGATGGTGTTAAATATAACTACTTATTAAATAAGTGAATACCTACCTCCTACAAAATTTCAGAACCTTTTGAATATATAAAGTGATACAAGATTTACCGGAAAAGATTTCCCAAAATTGGGTAAGCCATAATTATGTTTAGGTATAATTATGTCTATACCCCTAAATAATACACACAAATTTCAGTATTTATTTTTCTAATAAAAGACAAAATAAGAGCAACTTATACTCCAGTATAAATCATACAGGGTAGCTAACAAACGGTTTATATCAACTAACTGCAGCATAATGTTGTGTGTTAGCGTACCGTCTAGTCGGCCCGCCACGCTGGGAAAACGAACAACTGGCACATACCTTTAAAATTTCACACTTTGGTTCTTGTATTTTATTTTTTCTAGACAACGATGTATTGCTTTTGAAAACAATATGAACATTAATTCGAAAAAAAAAATAGGTTATTCCATTACATTTCGGTAGGAATTCTATTTTTAAATTAAAAATAAAGCATTAGAAATGAGACTGGCCACTATTTTTTTCTTAGTGACCAATTTATATTAAAAACTAAACACTATTTAATAGTGAATAAAGTTACTTTTCAATTAAACCAATTTAACCTCAGTCTTTATACTAAAAAAATCATTCACAAATTTTGTACGGCAAAAGGTGACCTAATGCGCCAGAATAAAAAAAAGATATGAAACTCTCGTAAACAACAAGCCATAACTCATGCAAAACTTACAGCCTAAAGAATGCTCGAGCAAACAGAATGGAAGAGCAGAAAGATTGTTCGTTGTCCAAATTGAGCAATTCAATGTTCGTGAAGTTTACAAGTTGTACTTAAAATAATAATTTTAATTAATAAATACTAAATTCTACTTTTTTCTTACAAAGTTCATGTGTCATGTCAAAATGTATAAAACCTTGTAAACCACATGACTGTAATCTATTGATAAAGATTTATTTTTTTAATAATACTGTCGGTTTGAAAATTTCAAAATTAAAGTATATGCTATTTTGTATGGATGTAAAGTGAAAATGTGTTTTTACGAAAGCAAAAAAATATATAATTCAATTTTAATTACAGTAAAATCTCACCACATAAATAAGATAGCGATCTTAAACTCTGTTCTGGTAAATATGGAAATTACAATACAATACATTCAGATTAAAGTCTCCGTCAAAATGAGAACGTTTTAGAAGGAAGCCATTAATTAGACTTATGATAATTTTATTCTTAATTGCGTTACTTTTACCAGCAGTTAGCATTTTGTATCAGTTTTGCATAGCAGAGAATATCAATTATTACGGACTCTACATATAAATTTTTTATGATATAGTTAGTAACAAAGGAGAAAATCAGCTAAATAATAAGTTAATAAGGTTATTGACGCTTAATTTTCACCAGCTACCTCAAAGCAGGATCCTGTTGGCTAATCGTAAACTTGTTGCATAAAGATGTTATTATATTTAAATACCTACCTAAGTTCTATAACTATCTGAAAGCTCCATTTTAATTCTAAATACGTGCCCATACAAAAAGTATATAAATACTGATCTCTTTTGTTCCATTCAGTGTTTACACAACAATATCGTATTCTTTAACCCGCACCGACCTTCCTATTTCCATACACAATACAGATACTCCAAAACCCAACATACGCTAGAAAACTTCAGACCAAACTGTTTGTAAACACGCAGTATCTCAACCGTGTGCTATGATAAAAACATTACGCGCTCGTCACGTCCGTAGTCTACACTCACGTGGGTAATTTTTATTGGGTCCTTGAACTTGTACAATTTTGTCGGTCGATAATTCAGCTACGGCCCGCGCTCTGCCTTTGATGACTCGGTTACATTAATGTGGTGATATCATTCGTTGTAACAGACGATGTTAGTAGTGAGCTTTTTATGAGACATGTTTAGAAACTAAGCGACCCACCTGATAGCTAGCTACTGTTGTTTTCGTATGACAATTTAAATAACGGGTCGAGAGACTGGGTTTATGTAACGTAAGTAACTCATATATTTGCTATGAAATGCGTTGCTAAACTTTAACAAATAATACGATCTTTTGTAGCCAGTTCATATCTGCCCCGAAACATTTTCAATGGTAACTGCATTATTTTACCCATCCAAATTCCCAGTTCTGGAGAAAAGTTTTACTATTCTAGCTTTACAGCTGTGGCAGCAGCCAAAAATTTATGGAGATACCCTGACGACAGAATAGTTTTCATAAGGTAGCGATAAATAGAAACGTTATATAATTTTAATACTTTTTCTGAAATTATTACTCGAAAATTCATGGTAAATAAGATTGTAGGTATACTCGTGACGTACGTGATACCTAGTAACATTGAAATTGTGTGGAAGAACATAAAAACAGGCCTAATTTTTTCACCGCTTGTAAACTACATACAGCTCGTCGTCTTGCTCTTTTGGACGGAAGAGACAAGGACAGCATGTTTGGCCGAGTGCCCGTAGCCTAGTCACTCGATTAAAGACAAGGCCTTGATATAGGAACTGAGCAGACAAATATACGTTAGCAGCTTATTATCAAAAGTTAGTTACATCATGCGGTAGTTTTAGTATGATTTATACGACCACATTTATGAAGGTTATGATAAAAAAAATACTACTGGCGACTTGATAAAAAACACCTGTCTACTGGATTAAAAAGTAACAATGCATATTCCACTGCGTGAATCGATTGAGTCAGCTATTTCCCGTGGAAAATCCCTAACAAGGTTCGTACTAGGTGCTGCATACGTTTATGCCAGTTACTACTAAGATACTGAATTCGTTTAATGTGTGTTTCTAGAGACGAGTCTTTATCATATCCTTACTTTAAATAACAAAGAAACCTAAGTTAGAGTTTAATTGCTTATCTACATCTGTTTGCTTTCAATATTTTTTTTATATAACTTGATATATAGTCTTGTTTATAATAAATGGCAGGATCATTACTCTTAAAATTGCGATATGCATTCATATACTACAAAAGTTCTTATTTATCATTAAAATACCAACTTTGATAAATAATATTCAGTGTTTCTCACTTCTAAAATATAAATGAAGTTTATGCAAATATTTGAATAAAGGAGTAATACTTAATACAAATCTGTATTCCTATAAAGGCCTTTTTTATAATACCTTAATATAATTAATAACTTCATTTATACTAAGATACCTACAAATACCACTGGTTATTGCTCATTTTTGTACTAGAAAAACCGAGCAGACATCATAAATCACTTTTGCTTACTTTTTGTTTAGATCTTAAAACGGGTTGCTTTGAAATTTATAATTTGACTTAACCATATGGACAATTACTGAAATAAATGATGTCACCCATTAACAAAATGTTCTGGAATTATGGTAGTATGATGTATCGTATGTTGGTATTTTTTTACCATATTTCCACAGCTAGCCTATTTAATTCATATTTATCTGAAGAATCACATCGTTAAAGAGTTTTAAATTGAAACAGATCGTGTTAGTTCAGAATATCTTAATAGTAAATGTCAATATTTTACATATGTAATGTATCAACAGTATTGTTTGAGTTTACCTTATTTAATTACCCTAGTAGACTTACCTAACTAGGTTAACTATTTTCCTTGCTTTGGGGATCACTCGTATACGGCGCTGTGTGTAGTTTTATGTTATTTTTTAAATACTTTTAATATTAAAAAATAAACATAAAATCTAGTAACCTAGATTAGTGCCTACATCAAACTGTAGGTATAAAACATCTAAAAAGCTTTTATAAGAGAACACGGAGTGTTATATTATAAAAGCTTTTATTAATTTAATAACGGAACAGAGAGCATTTTTTTAAACCAAACATTATGGTACTCACAGCGCAAAAAAAAAAAACAAAAAATATCTGCCACATCTGCCGTTTCGTATACAATATATATCTACGTATCCCGTTACAACGCCCTTGGGCTCACAATGGCAAATTACTGAACTTTGACATCGGCAGGAACAATGGGAAGACGTTCCGATTTACGACGTGCAACGACTGTCGCGGATTCAATAATGCGCGGGCGCAGGCATCGGCCACTTACTATGATTTACTATCGCAAGCTTCTTTGTCTTTGACCGTCCAGATATTTGAATTGTTCCGATGTATTTGGACGCTGGAATTCAATGATCTAATACAAAGTATGCCATTCATATTGTTTTTTTAAGTTCAATAAAATACGGCCATTGATTTTAAAAACGTGATTTTACATCGGTATATTTCGATGATTTATCATTTAGATTTATCTTATAAATATATCACGAATTTTTCTACATATATTTAGCTACTATAAAAATCATCCGAAACAGGCCTCCAGGAATATAATAATTTTGTTATACAAATTACAATGAAAGGTAATTTACCAAGACTCTCAAAACTAACTAGCAAATAGGTTAAAAGCATTTATAAATGCAAGTCTCTTTTTCTTTACTGCAAAAGCATTAAGTCTATAGCTTCGAGCGTTTTTACGGCAATCCATCGCGATCACGATTTTAGAGGATAATCATGAACCGAGCAGTTTGTATTGAATAACAAATTATTGGAATCAATTTTCCAAATAGCAACTGAATTTACTGTACGGATTCGCTAACCTTATAAGGAAGCTTATGTACATTAATCGACATAAGAGTTTGCATTAGTGTGTAATTTTTTTTGCACCAAATAAATATTTTTCTTTCTTTCTATATAGTTCCACTGTAGGGGCAGGCTTTCCTGCACAGCACAGATGGGTAGATTGATCTCACCTTGCGGGCTCAAAGCTATTTGGTGTTAAAAGATTACCATATTAAGATCGCATTCCTGTATCATTATTCTAGTAAGCAATCAGGTAATTCATTTATTTTATTAAGAAGGTTAACAGCTTTAAAAAGAAACAATTTTTTTCTATAGTAACTTACTGCAAATGACAAATTCCCACAAGTATTTTATTATACTGCTTACACTATTATATTTAAATACTACATTTACGAGTAAAATCAAATTCAAAGTCGACGTAGCATATTAGTTGTACCTAGGTTGTTTTTTTTTTACACAAATCAACTATTAAATGTACCTACCTACTTCTTTTTCACGAACTGTAGGTATTGCAAGGTAAATTGAATTGTTATTATTTAATTATAAACCTACAAACCTCACAGTAATATTAGACAACATTGTATGTGTTTTAAAAGAAACAAAGAAGTTGAATTACAAATTTTGTACGGTTAGCTGTAATAGTTTTATTACCTACATAAGTACCCTCTGGACATGTATAATGAACTCAATATATATTTTTGATATGCCTCTTTATTGTAAAACCTAAAAAACTCAATATGAAATATGTAAACGATCGACAAGCGTTAAAAATAAGCCATTCTTCCCGAAACTGTGTCTAACAATCACTCAATTCGCAAAATCATTACCTGTGAACCATAAAAATTATGCAACATTTTTCGGCTATAAACAATAAAATCTCTCAACGTCCCAAACAATGGTTGCATACCTGCGGCTTTATGTCTTTATGACTTTTGAATACCTCTGACAAAGACGAGATTGCTTTGCGCAATAAGTCATGTTACCGTTACGAAAAGTAAGATTTTTTAAATGTTGTCAATACTGAAAAATGTGTAATTTGTTCACAAATATAGTAAGGTAAAGACATGGAAAACATACAATATTTTGACCTTACAAAAACAGCAGTGACTATAATAAAAGAAACTGAAATTTCTTCAATAACATTAAAAATGCATATAAATATATATAAATATTATAATTCTATTATAATTTATAAGACTTCATTTTAGAAATCATGCCACTAGGTAAGTACTCGACTTACCATTACAAGTAGCAACAACTACACGGTGGTTGATTTTCTCTTTTTTTAGAAAAAAACTTAGGAATATATAAAAAGGAGATACCTACAGTTTGTATACCCAGTAACATAAATGGCAAGTCATTATTATATAGTTATATCGGATATAAATTCGAAAAAACTTAAGTTACAAGTCGACTAACCATTTCAGTGTGCCGACTAGACTAAACGATGCAGTCACAAGAAATTAATCTTGTGTCGTGACGTTTTAATTGATATAAGTATTGTACTGAAACACTTTTGCCAATTAGATGCAGTCATTTATTTTGAGAAACATGTTTACGAGCTGTTAATTACGGGCCGATATTCAGGTGTTTCAATGAATTTTAAGCGGGAAAATTCTCCCGCTCCAAACAGCTGTAGTGACGCAATCGACCAGCTGATCTATAAAATACGCTGTAAACAGAACCGCAATAAAAGGACGGAGCTTGCCGCCACGTTCCCTCGCATAGTCCGCACAGTAGGACTTCCTTACACATTGTTCGAACAATGTACATTTTCTTGTTCTACATTCTCATTACAGAGAAAATTTTACTTTTCATGCCACATTTGCGTTCTTCAAATAAATTTAGGTACCGACCAAAAGTTACGTTGTTTAAAGCGGCGACGTGGTGACAAAATTACTTTTAAATTCGCCATTTAATATTCAATGTGCGAGCATCGGAATTGCAGATAGCATAAGAGCCAATAATTTCCCTGGCAGTCGTCATGTAGCGGCCCGGTGGTCTTGAGTCGTAAACTGTCCGAAGTTACAGCCTTTTGCCGGCGATGTGACGTTTTATACCCGACCGGCAGGTGTGAACATTATCTTAATTCGAGCTACCGGCCCATGTGGTCGCGGCCTTGCATGAACGCATAAACCGATAACGCCACGCGATTTTCAGTTAATGAAGTTTTAAAATTAATTATCCGCTAATTGCTTGGAGGTGATACGGAGTCTTGTAAACCAATTCTTGTTGCAGTTTATATTCGCATTAAAACACCGCGCCGATGTCGGAATATATGAATATGTTAGTAATCTGGACGCGCGTAAATCAATATTTTCCCCGGTGTGTTCGCTATTTAAGAATTAAAACATTTCTCTCGATGAAAGTTTGTTGGAACTAGTTTGTATTAACCTTAAGGGAAAAGGCCAAACCAAAAATGAGGACAGAACTTTCTTTAGAAATTCTTTAGGGTTATTAGGTACCTACTACGAGTATTAATGATTAATTTTAATAGTTATAAAAAACTTTTTAATCTTTTTATTTTATCATATTTAAAAGATAATCAACAACTTTATTGGTCCACAGTGAGTGGCTCTACAATTTTGTAACATAAGCTCTACCAATGTGTGGTTCATAGGAATATATGATGTATCTCCCAAGTACCTATAAATATTACTGGATATAAAAGGCATAAACAATCAATATCAAACCTATTGTACATAATCCAATTATAAGAGTGATGCTTAATTAAATCACATAATAACTAAAGTAATCTTTTCTTCTTTCATTATCATTATGCATATATGTTTATCGTGGAGTCTCATAATTTCACAGCAAATTTCCCCTTTCAGTTAAAGTCGTCATTTTGAAGTAGTAAGCATTACAATTATGTATATTCAAATAACAATATGTTAAATACGATCGTTTTAAATTTAGGTAAACTGTTGCAACAGGATTGATGTTAGTATTAAATCGCTGTGGATTGTTAATTTATTTAAATTAAATCAATAAATTACTTCAATTGGCAATTATGTTTTCACTCTATTGTTTGTTGCGATGTTCTTTATTTTAATAGCTTTTAAAGTTAGTCAATATCTACCGATTTAGTTTTCGTTTTTCATAAAGGTAGATGGTCGTTTATACTGAACTAGAACGTTTCTAAAATAAGTAAAGAAATTTCGAAAAAGTAATAGTCAAGTAATTTAAAATAAATACTTCATCCTAACCTAAATATAACTTTTAATAATATAGTGTTATTGTACATAATAGTATGATACTTAACTATACAACAACATTATGCATTTTAAATTATTTTATGCTCAATAAAATAACCATCAATCATACAATAAACCTGATGATAAGTATGCATTAACTCTAGCTGTCTCACCCTACAACCCGAAACTGAGCCAATATTATAAAATAATCGATTGTTTACAAGCTATTCATCAACGTGAACATATAGAAATCAGATACAGTAATATATCCAGATTGAGTATTCAAAGTGGTTCTAAGTACATATACGAACACTAGGGAGTTCCTGAACTGAACTCGTAACGGGGTCACCGGACCACCGGAAGGGCGGGGTCGCCGCCCGCGTGAACCCGCAGGAATTGGCGAACATACGTAGTATTCTTATCGTTAAAGAACAAAATATTTAAAAATAAATAACGTTTACATAAAGTAAACGTTATTTATTTTTAAATATTTTTAATAGGTGGTAGAGTCGATACGTCGTTTTGGTAGGTATCCACAGTGCCAGACATCGTCCAGTAAAATGGAAGTGTTCGTAAATATTTCCTACTATTTTCTTCTTGTTTCGGGTAGGGAACTGTAGCTAGTGAGATTGTTTAACGTCTCGAGTGAAGGGCGGAAGGTGTTGAGAGAAAACTATTTCTAGGTTTCTAGTAATTGTTATTCCTCAGTTTTCCATCTGTAATGGACATTCGTATTACTTACCACTAGGTGAGCGTAATTGTCATCCCGTTCAATTCATGACATAAAATAAATAGAGTTTTATTTAAAATAAGGCAATTTTTATTATTAAAAAATCCTGCGAACAAAATTCACTAAAGAACATGAAAACAATCATTGAAGGCTGTTAATCAAGATCGAAACACGAATACTAAAGAATAATCAAATTGATTATGTATCTATTCTACCTATAAGGACCTATAATATCTATTTAAATCAATAACAAATTGCCAATATACTTTCAAAGCAGAAAATACTATTTATTCATCTAAACGTATTAAGTTCAGTAAACTCCATCTCTCTTATATTGCTTTTTGGTTACCTATCTCAGAGCATTCATGATCTAGTAAAATGCATAAGCTAGAACGAATATGAGTTATTCAGCGTTATAAGTAATGTTAAAATAACTTAACCGCGCCGCACCGTATCGTAGTTACACCAAGTGAAATAACTGTCTAATTAAGCCTTAGCCGGCAAAAACACAACTATCCGTTAATTCAACTGCTGCGTCAAGAAATGCAGTTTGAATATTCAGGGTAGCGGCTACCAAATCTGTTGAACGTCCGCCAATGTCCAATTAAATGGAGTTGCGTGTCACATAGTCTGTCGCAACTATGGGCAACGTTATTTATAACGTTTACCTCAGGTTATTGGAATACAATTCGATGGCGAAATGGGTAAAGCGATTACCGATATCAGTTATTTTCGCGGACTTTTTGATTGGTCGCTGATGTCGGCTTGGTTGCTAAATTAAATATAAAAAATATTCTAAATCAACTTCTAAGATAACAAAGCTGAATAAGTGTTTTAGTGAATAAGGAATAGGTTTATTATAAATAGCGAACATACAACCTATGTAGTCACTGATTATACCTATCTGCATTTAATAATATCGGTGGCTCAATGGTGTGGAGTGTCGCACTCCTACCGGGAGGGCTGAGGTTCAAATCCCGCCACATACCAATGTATTTTCAAATTTTTGAAAAATATATGTACGTTATCCGAAGCTCTTACGGTGAAGGAAAACATCGTGAGGAAACCTGCGCACGCCTGCGAAGGGATTCATAGGTTGTGCGTGAAGTCGTTCAACCCACACTGGGCCCGCGTGGACGACTCAGGCCTAATCACCCTATACGGGTAGGCTCGTGCCCCTCGGTGGGGACGTTTAATGGGCTGATGATGATGACATTTAACTGGCATGGTACTGTACTGTGGTACTACACAACCATAGGTATTATCTAGGACATTTATTTATAAAATAATAATAAAATAGAGTAATAAAATATCATACATCCATAAAGACTATTAAAAACTAAAAGCAGAATTTATATTGTCTTCGCAATTAAGATAACGACTCGTTCTTGCATTCGCTGTAAAGAGATGCAAATTTGAAATTTGAGTCACTTTGTTTATGCTACTCTAGGTTTTACTTAGTGTCATGACCTATTGCAAACAATGTCACGATAAAGAAAATTACCTACACCAGTTAAATTATTCATAGAACAGAGTAATTGCCCCAGCGATAATTGAAAGTTAATTTAAACTGTTATTAAAACCCTATTTTTACCGTTGCATTAAAGCGGACCTATGGTTTTTATGGTGCCCACTTATTCAGGACTAAAGTCTATGTTTGGTTTAGCTTGTTTGTGGAGACATATTTTCTGACGCGGCCGGTACGTGCGACTGCATTTATAATGCATTTTAGATCTCTTAAGGCAACGCCAATACTGTATTGCGTAAAAAATGAACTTAAAATTTGTACACGTATAACATGTCGCAGTTCCAACAATACGATTTATATTTTCATAAGTAATTTAAAAGGCATTATAAGGCGTGTTTTAACAGTCCGCGTCTGTACTTTCCGTTGTAAACATGAGTCGCATTAATGTTTATGCGAACGCGGGAGGAAATCCACATCAGAATTCTGCGCAAGCGCCGGCGATTCCAGTCGGACTGACGAGCAAATACATCTCGTGCAATGCGTGTGAAAAAGTAAAAGCTAATTCTGTTATAACGATGTTCTTTACACTGTTACTGGTTGCTGTATGTTCGTTTTTAAATTATTTTAATATTGTTTTAAAAATGTCTACTTGATTAATGATACGCACATCGACTTGACAGATGAGTGAGTTAAAAATACTGATTAATTGAAACACCGTTACTTCATGAAATTTCGGTTTCGGAACCTTATACTTATGATATTCACTTAATGTATTAATTATCTACACTAGAAAGAAACCTAAGCATAAATTGCATATAATACTCTTACACTATGCAGCTTAGTTAGCTAACTTGACAAATAATAACATAATAAGTATTGCGTATACCTATTCAAAATGCAGAGACACATATTAAAACACCTGAATGTACTATCACTAACACTTTTTGAGTCCAAATTAGCTTCCAATACATTGTCGTTTAGGAAGACGAGTACAGAAGCGATTTGCAAACGATGACAGTCATGATGATTTCCATGCGTAAATTGACGATACGTGTTCCGAATTGCATGTACGAAACGTTTTCATCGAGCGCCGGCAGTAAATTGAACTGTGGTAGGTCACGATGCTCCGACACAGCTTTGCATAACACAAGTATTCACAGCACAAAGCCCAACATTCGCAAACGTCCAACACAACCAATAAACCCAAATACACTGGACGACTAAAATTACAATCAAAAAGAACGCCGCCGTAGATACGGGACGAGATATCTTAATTCCGTAGTTCTGTGGGTCGATAAATTATAATTTACGATTGTGTTCCTGTAAAAAAGGCTATAATAGAAACGTTCCTTTTTTCGGCCCGCATGCATCGTTGAACGGAGTTAGGCTTGACCGTTGCAACATAGCGCAGCAAATGTGGTTTATACAGCCGTCCCTCTCTTCGCTTTTTAAAAAAATCACAGAATTACACTAAAACAACCCATTCTCAAGGCGAAATCATCCCCAGATGATTATCGCCGGTCAATTACATGTGAACAAACAATTAAGAAATTCTGCCAGGCTAAAATAATGTTACATACGGAATTGGACGTTCTTAATTGATGCAAAATAATCTTGTTTTATGCTAAAACACGAGTGTACACAATAATTGCACGTACCTTGGCTACGTTACAATGGGACTTTCGACTGATCCGTCCACTGTGGATTGTTAAAAATGAGCAACGGACCGAGACAGGTATATTTTACAGCGTACGTCCCTAAATTGTAAGGGTTTATTAGGCGAGTGTGTGGAGGGGCCATACGTCATGGCAACCGGCGCGGGCGCATGTTCCTAACCGAATTTCGGCGTCGACATTTGAAAATCATTAACTTTTGTTAACTATGATAATTTTAGGTGGACTTCAATTTCATCTATTTAGCTCATTGAAGTTACGATTTTAATGCACAGCGTCCCGAGATAAGGTGTAAGACAGTTTCGTACTGTACTTAATGTATTTTTTTATAAAGATGGAAACAACCCCGTAAGTGCTATCTAGAAGCGACAGACAACACTAATTATCACCTGTCAAACAATTATCCAATTATTACAAATAGTTCTGCCAACATCAAAGCTAGATTTCGCGTCAACTTTCACTAACAATCGGTGCGTTCATATTTTTTTATTGATGGATAATTATCAAGATTCCTACTGAAATGGTGTGGTAAATTTTATTGTTCATTACAACGAGGTGCGAGACGAATCCTTGAGTGGCGTGCTCGATCGGCGGATTAGTGACGCTGTGGAATATGAGTATTGATTGACCAGGGATAATTAAGGAGTAGCGGGAGTCCTATAAAACTAAGGTAAACGTACCTATTAAGGAGTCTAACATCATCGGCAAATTTCACGTCCCATTTTTGGCTGAGAAAATACTTAACTTTACAGCTACATATTTTGTTTAATCTGATTTTTATAGTACTGTTATTGTTGTTGGTATGGGTATGCCAACAAAGATGTTGTTAACTTAGTCTTAATATTTTATTAAATAATTCTTATATTTTTTGAAATTTAACCTTAAAGAATTAGTTTAGAAAACTGACCTCAATACAATCATCGCTATTTAAATATTATTGACTATATAAGATTCTTCCAATTACAGACATTTTAAAATGTTGAAGATAAATTATTTCTTTTACATTATTTTTAGCGCGTAGGTGATAGCATGATTTATTGAAATATGATTAATGAATCTTCACTTACATTATTTCTTTGCAAATTGGCAATTAACATCAATCGAATCTAGACTCGGTCTGAATTACACGAACAAACAGTTATAAATGATCAAACAAAGAGGTGTTTTGTGCTGGCCCTATAATGGAACCAACACTATTAACCGACTTAGTCTAAAAAGAAGATTCATTATTCCGTAAAACGCTAGTTTCGGCACGAAGCCCGCTATATCAAAGAAATAGCTTCGAAATATCTCAAAAGATTTAAAATGACAAGCAATTACAAGCTCTATGTCCTAACCAGAAGGTTCAACCGCACTGAACATTAACTAAATTTGACCGAATGGAAATTGTACCTTTTGGGTGAGGCAATAAAAATTATAATTGCATGAGGACCCGAAGATTTTTGAGCCGAATGAAAGGCTAGTGCAGTGTAGTTATTTATAAGAAGTGTGTAACCGTGCACTATTTATGTGGATTTAAATATGGTTTAATAGTTTACTAAGAACGAGTTAGTGTACGCAAATTTTGCCGATGCAATTTTGTTGATAGCGAAAGCCTTTATAGCCTTTTCATAATGCAAATTTCACTTAAAACTTTGTAAACAAAACCTTTTAAAAATAATTCGGTAAATGACAGTTAAACGTGTTACCAAGCATAAGACATAAGTACAACATTACGAATTTTACTCTACCATGTGACAGTGTGTCACAAATAAGTGATAAGTTTTATAGCCAATCGTTTAGTGTTTAGAGTATTTTGAAATGATTTCCTCCCACATATTTCAGCGGCCACTTGAGTATTCAAATCGAGTCGGGGCGCCTCCAGTGTGGGGTATCGTGCAACAATTAATTACAAGACATCAGCCTGAGATTACGGCGCTTATCCACGGCGGGAGCGAGGCGATGCGCAAATAACGTATAACATATTGTGTGATTTCTATAAAAAATAATTATTAATAAACAAATAGTTCCATTTAACGACACCTACATTAATTTTTATTTACGGATACACATAAGTATTTCAAGTTTGAGAAGTTTAACCGTTTCATAATTTATAATACCTACATTTTTTTTATTTATCAAATTGTTTACTATTAAGGTTCAAAAATATTACACTTGAAACAGTATCCAAAACTACTTTCATTAGACAGTATTCGAATCCCGCATCTTTAATCAATCCAACTGACTCATTTGGGTGATTTTAACTACAGTTATACATATGTATACTATTGTACATACGGTTAAAAACTAGAAACGTTAATTATTATCACTTTTTATCAAGAGATTATCAATGATTCCAAAATAATAACTTAGAGTAAATATTCGGTATAGCTACGAGTATGTAGTACCTATTAAAAACAGTGTTATGAATTCTTACAATTTTATTCACTTTTTTGTCGGAATTCCCATACGTACCCACTTTGAAAGCCCTAATTTTTTATTCTGAACCTTACAAATTACGAAATATAAATTATATTTTTTAACATTATAGCTTGGAGTGGTTATAAACTTAACACGGCATGCACTGCATGTGACTGATAGACCACATTACTCACAAAAGCCTTTTTACATAATAACAAATAAAAAATTTTCTGCGGGGTAACATACGAATGTTTTAATGAGATTTTGCTAAAATATTGGCGTAACAGGGTAAATAAATAAACGTTGAATGCTTTCAATGTTTATTTAATACTTACTTTGGGCTTGTTAACCTTCTTTACAAAAAGTTTGAGTAAACTGAATTATTCGGAAATAATTTTTGACTTTTACTATTTTTATTAAATATTTACAAAATAATAATGAAGTATAGTATATAGGTGGTATCTACCTATATTTCCTAACATTCAATCTTTATATGGCAAACGAGCTTTACACGTTCATTGCAACTGACCATCCAGCAGACCGACTTGTAATGTGTTTTTATTATATTATTGAATCCTAGCTATAGTTGTAAATTACAAGTGAAATTCATTATTTTGGATTTCACTGAAG
>PQWD01006286.1:136526-215895 GCA_019425675.1 Leucinodes orbonalis
GTGGCTGATGATGATTCAATTGGGAAGATATTTTTCTTATAACTGCACGATCGAATATATAGTAACAATTTATATTATTAATTTAACATTATTATTATTTTTTATTTTTTTATTTTTTAATATTTTTTTATTTAATGAATGTACATTATTATGTATGTTATATTCCTTATATCTTAATTTATTAATATAAGCTTATCTATTTGTTTTCATATCAATAATATAAATGTATTAGATATTTTATTTATGTGTAGAGTAATATATATATATGATGTTTATATATGTATTTTATATTTAAATATATATATTTTTTTATGTTTATTTATATTTATATATGTATATAGTTAATGTTGAAATATATTTATGTATTTATAAGTTGAATTAAGCTTTTCTTACTTTGCACTGTCTTGCCCTTTCATGTTGTTAATTTTCTATGTTTGTGAGGTTGTCTGGAAGAGATCGCTCCAAGCGATAAGGCCGCCTGAATTGCATTATTTTCCTTTATTTGTTGTTAAATATGTATCTTTTTCTTTTTTTGGTGTGCAATAAAGAATCATATCTATCTATCTATCTATAGTAATATATATAGTAAAATATATTGTACTTCCACTTTTCTCACTGAAATTTAATAGTGATAGATTAATATGTTCCTACAACGAGTTATTCAGACTAAGTGAATGCAATAAAATATTTGTATTGTATAGAATAATTTAAACATAATTATCTACGCATGATCAAATGATTAGATATATTTATATATAAAGACATTATATAAAATATTAAGTTATATGTACTAAATAACTTTATTTTTTGAATTTATTTTGTGAATTGAGCATTAACAGCTAAGTAAGTATGCTAAAGAAAGCTATCGAGTACCTATAGATGAAAATAATTAAATGTGGTTGGACTTTGAAACGGCTTTCTAAAAATTATAATTTATAAGCGTAACGTAGGACACCCTCCGGCCCGATGACTTGCGAAAGGTCGCTGGTGGAGGCTGGATGAGAAAAGCGGAAGACCGGGATATCTGGCGCAAAATGGGGGAGACCTATGTCCAGCAGTGGACTGCGATAGGTTGAATAGAGATAAGTCTATAAAATTATTTAATAGATTACCTATAGATCTGAAAACCATTGTTTACCACACAAACTTTAAAGCTAAAATAAAATCTTTTTTATAATTGAAAAATCATATTATTATTAGTCCTATTGAGGACTATACCAATGGCCTTTTAGTACGGTCTACTAAGCAAATGGTTATAGCCGGTTTACCATATCTATCTTTGGCGACTTACTTATTGACATAAATGATTGTAATGAAAATTGAAGATAATAATTAATTGTTTTTAATTATATAGTTTTTTTGATTATCTATATTTTATATGACCTTTTCTACACAATTTATATTGTTTTATGAGGTAATTAAATTGAATTGAATTAACCGTTTAAGTAAGTTCAGTGATAAAATTTCATGATGCCAAAATAAATATTTTCCTTGTAAATATTGTAACCTCATTTAAATGAAATGAACATTCAATTCATTTAACACATATACTAAATGAGGTAATTTCAAAACTTATTAAATTCCAAAGCATTTAAAGTAACATTAAATTGTTTTTATTGTTTTACATGCCGATAATGGTTTATTGAAAAACAAATATTACCCTTATTAGGTCTTTAGTCTACCATAAAATGCTCATAAAAAATTTTACTGGCTATAAAATCAGAAAATTTGTAAATTCATTGACATTATCACTTAATTTGACGACTGTCGTAAATTATGATGACACTCAAATCTGTCGACGCTAATAAGATGTTAACGAGGGTCGCATTTTATGTGCGTTTTATTGACGAAGCGGCGCTACCTGCTACCGATTCTTATTGGCCGCTTACAAGACCATAATAAAATGCCCTTACAAATTAGAATGCGACATTTTAGTGGACCAACTTTCAGAATGCCGTTTGATTTTTTTCTTTCTATTAATGATTAGATAATTATTTTCCCTTTTACATTGTAGGAATGATTTATACGGTATATTTACATATTTACATTTGTAATGAAGCAATAAATCGCTTGTATCTTTGATTTGGACTAATCGTGTATTGTCTTAGATAAACCGTAAATTAAATGTCACTGACCTGCAATGGCCATCCATGGGTAGAAGGTGTGGTTGGTGGGTTGATGCTGCACAGGTTGGGCGGCTGCAGCGGCGGATCCTGGCAAAGCGCACTGGTTCCCCCAAGGTAGAGCTCGACCGGGACTCGAAGACTCGCTATATCTCGCCTCGGGGGTGCACGCCGCCGGTCTGACCAGCGCTCCCAGACCGGAGCCCCACTCTTTGCCCCCGTACCCATTCTGTTGGTCGCCGGTCTTTGAGCAGTCCGCTTTCGCGTACTGTTGCTCTCCCGCGTACAGTTTACACGCAGCCGCCACAGAGGCGTCGTAGGGGAGTCCTGCGGTCTAGGCTGGTGCAATGCGTGCGGCTGTGCGTACGTCAGCCCCAGCGGGAACCCTCGGTACTGGTCTCCGCCACCGCCGCCCTGGTGCACCCCGTGCGCCCCATAAAACCCGCCCTGCTCGAAGTATGAGTTCATTCTGATTCACTAACTCCACTAAGTTTGTCAACACTATCATCTCTCCCGGCCCCACGCGGCGATAACGCGACCTCCGCCAATGTCGCGCGTTAAAAAAGCCTTAAAAGTTTTCTCAATTCGATTTTTATTGGCTCTCAAACGTCATAATGGGCGATAAAAGGTGTTTACGATTGTTTAAGTGGCGCGTGGTTTTACGAGTGTGAGGCGCCGGTACGTCTCGCGATCGTGGCGAAGTTGGCGGGCTCGTGTGAAGTTATGGGAGCGCGAGCGTCGTGCGACCACCGCCGGCGGACTCTCGCAGCGGACTGGCACGCGCGCCGCCCCGCGCCCTCACTGCCATCTCGCGACATTGTTCCGTCCCCCTTTTCGCTAATCACCATTCATATTATCAGTTACGCTCGCCTCCTCAAGTTCCCTTATCACCAACACGTGCTCTAAACCAAACTACACCAACCACAAACCACAACTAGAGCCTTCCAAGCCTACTATTACTAAAACGAAACTTCGCGATCTTATCAAAATATTATCATTTACAATATAACAAAAATTAAGAAGCCAAACCCAAAAGTTCTAAAAAAGGACAAATAAAACCAATGAAAAGTTAAGCCGCAAGTCGTAAACTCATAAACGTACAATTAGTGAAACGGCCGAGTAAAGAAAAGATTTTACAACCACTCGGCCGGGCCACAATGAGCGCGCAATATCGTAACAAGGTGCTGAATAGAGTGAGAAGTCGTAAAGATGATTATTATTTCTTCTACTACCTGTTTTTACGAGTGGCAT
This sequence comes from Leucinodes orbonalis, assembly GCA_019425675.1. Lineage (NCBI taxonomy): Eukaryota > Metazoa > Arthropoda > Insecta > Lepidoptera > Crambidae > Leucinodes > Leucinodes orbonalis. The sequence continues at coordinate 139,901 of PQWD01006286.1, forward strand.
CGCCATCGCGGTCTCACGTTTGTATTGAGCATATGCGAGAGCGAGACGGGATGTGTGCAGTGGAAGTGTGGTCGCGGGGCGGCGCTGAGCGGCATATATCCGTCCTTGTCCCACGCAGTGTGGCGCGTGCATTGGCGGCGCACTATCGGTGGGTAAACAATAGCGCATTATTGCAAGCTCTTCGCGCGTTCAAATGAAGTCATCAAACGAATGAATGGCTGGTACGGGAACAGGACACACTCGCATTTTTATTGCTGTTACAACTTTAAATAATAGCCGATGGAACCTGTTCTTTTTTCAAACTTTATAATTGGCCAATTTAAACTTGTGAGATGCCGCCGCGTCTTAGATAAAGCCTTTTTGGGCGTTTTCCCCACTAGATGGCGGGAGTGGCGTAAGAGAGTAATTAACTTGTAGGCCATATTAAGTGGTGTGCGTACAAAAACATAATCGCGTGTAATTGCGAGCGATTATTAAAAAATGCACACACGACGGGTAATGACGAAATCGTAATCTTCCGGCTAAGATGGCATTCAGTTAAGCTTGTAGACCAACTACTTCAATATAATTTAAGAATAAAAAACGCCAATTTTAGATTTTTTAAAACTGCTTTTCATGTAGATATTTTACCAATGAATATAGGTCTCATTACATACCTACCCATGTGCTAACATATCTAATTAGAAACCTTATAATTATACTTCTAACTACTAAAGCCGTACTTAGCCCAAAGCTGAACAAAATCCTCTCCCAATATCGGAAAATGTAGGACTGTTACCCGCATATGTCGGTACCTAACCACCTCTACATATATATTGGCAAGAAAATCTGAATGCCTACCCACATAGTGTGATTGTGGAAAACCGTATCCAACCACGAGGGTCATACCTACTACCGTATACCCATCCGATCACCGCCCATAGCGATTCATGCTTCATCATCTCAGCTCATTAAACGTCCCCAACGAGGGGCACGAGCCTACCCGTATAGGGTGTATAGGCCGTAGTTGTCCATGTGGGCCCACTGCGGATTAGCTGACTTTACACAAATCCTTTGAATTTCTTCGTTCGTCGTACATAGATTTCACCGTAAGAGCGTTTGAAAAACGTATATATAATTTCGAAGATTCGAAAAGACAATGCTACGTGGCGGGGTTTGAACCTCCATCCTCTATATCAGAAGGCAATAGTCCAGACCAATAAGCAACCGACGTTTTATCTGAAAAAGGTAAGGTATGAGTATTACTGGTAAGTACCTAAATAATGGTTTCGTTACGTACCACTATTCTCTCTTCAACCTATTACAGTCCTGAGTCCACTGCCAGACACAGATCTTCCCCGTCTCGCGCCAGATATCCTGGTCCTCTGTAGCATAGTTATTAGTTAACTATTTACTAAATGAAATGAGCTCTAAAATCGTATTTATGATACGAGCTTATTAAGGTAGAGCTTAGGAACAACTTGTTTATTATTTATTTTACGTATTCATTAGATTTTTAATAAAATGCAGATCTTTATACAAGTATATTGAAATAAATAAGCAAACAAACTTACAGAAATGCCTTTAAGGCTTTGAAAACCACTAAACATTAGATCTCTAGGTTAAAGTAGAGTCGTTACGTAGGTAAATAGATATTGAAAAACTCTTCATGTTTCCTAAGACCACTAACTCGGGTTTGTAATCATTTGGCTAATGATATTTTGTGCCGCATCTTATCACTGTATTTCTTCTGTTCATCGATCTAAGAATATTTTTTTAAAAAAAAAAGTTATGGGCAATCAAACTTACATTATAAGCGAGAGACATGAATGCGCAACTTGAACTTGCTCAGTGAAGCTGTGCGGGCCGACAGTGAAATGTTCTTACTTAAAAATGGAAATGCAAAGTGGTCAATAATGAAAGCCTTTGTTAGTGTTTGTATCGGTATGGTAACCACAGTTTTAATAGGGAACAAATTCATGGCATATTTTTTATTGCGGTAGAAAAACGCCAGATTAACGTAAAACTTATGATTTTTTGTTATTTTTTGTGAAATTAAAAGCTTTCAATTGGAATTACCGAGGACCGTGTTTCAGGTATTTCTACGTGGTAAGGTTGTTTACGTGCAACGCTGTGCACCCACAGGGGTTTCTTATATATTTTTTTAAGTAGGTACATTACATTATCCAAACAGCAGTGGACTGCATTAGATTGAATGGAAGATATTAAGATATAGGAAAAATAAGTTACATGAGTGCTTATCATTTCTAATAAAAAGTGGCTTTATGCGTGAATTTTAGAGCATAAAACTATCCCCACCGAGAAGCATGAGCCTACCCGTATATCGTGATTTGGCCATAGTCGTCCTCGCGGGCCCAGCAAGGGCGGATTCAGGTTAGGCGCCAGGAGGGGGTCACATAGTAGTAAAGTTAAGAACTTATAAAGTATTTTGTTAATGTACGTTAGTATAATACTTAAAAGTAGCTCAGGGGGGGGTCATGACCCCCATGACCCTCCCCCTGGATCCGCCGTTGGGGCCCTGTGCTTTTTGTTGAATCTTTTCGTAGGCATGCGCAGGTTACTTTACAAAGTTTTCCACACTGTAAGAGCGCCGGATAAACGTCCATATAAGTAATTTAGAAAATTCGACATTTGAACCTGCGCCCTCCAGATCGGAAGACCAACAGTCCACATCAATGATCCACCGATGCTCTTCATTTAAAGAATCGGTGTTATAAAAAAATATACCTGTTTTCCCATGGTTATGCTCTTAATTTTGCAATAAAATAAGCAGTGCGTATTTTCCAATGGTCTTATCATTATTAAAACTAGTTGGTTAATTTTACTTTGATTCGCACTTAGCCCCAATGATAGGGACATCATCGTAGAGTCCCAAAATGACCTTTTACTATTATAGGTATATCAATTTGCTCGAGGTAACTATATATATAGTAAGGTATAACCAATATATACCCTGTATACCTAAGAACTTTGCGAAGCGGTCTGTCATAAGACTTATCCTTATGACAGACAGACGAAAATAAAGGGAAAAATGGGTAATTGTGACTTATCACAATTACCCATTTTTCCCTTTAATTTCGCCAAAGATAAAAAACTTCTTAAATATATAAATTACTTAGTTAATTGACTCTTGATTTTAAAACTGAAATCGAAAGAACATGTTATTCTTTGTGATTTCTTTTGACTAGGTGGTAGACTCGATACTGAGTCGTCTAGGTAGGTACCGCCGCAGTGCCAGATATCATCCCGTGAAACAGGAGAGTTATGCACTTTTGTGTTTCGGGATGAGGGCACTGTAGCTAGTGAAATTACCGGGTATAAGAGACCTAACATCTGTTGTCTCGGTTGACGTACGCAGTGCGACATTGATGGAGAATAATAACTGTCTATCAGTTGTTGGACTCCTTTAATGCCGCTCTGTATGGTCTGCGTATCACTTACCATCAGGTGAGCGTCCAGACAGTCCTGTTCACGTATAGCATAAAAAAACACTGCATATAATGACTTTCTGTATTATAGTAATGATGTATACAGAATATCATTCTGTTTAATAGTATTATTTGCCTCCTTGTGTAGTTGGCACAGTGTTCGACAAAGATCCCGGATAATCGTAAATTTTGGATTTTTTCAAGTAAGGCTAAAACATTACAGGTGACCTTAATTAATAAACTGTAAACTTTCTTTAAATTCCCATAAATATTTTTGATTTCATTTTTTGATTACAGACTGAGTCACCTGATTGTCCGAAAAGGAAGATGATTCCCTGCTTCGGAGAGTACGTTAAGCCGGCGGATCTAGCAAAATCTTAGAATGGTATTCGTTAACACCCACCAATTGCATTGGACTCGCATAGTGGGTATATATCCAATCCATATCCAATCTCTTTGTAGTAGCTATGCTATGATAGAAGGTCTGTACCCTGCAGTGGACCGTTACAGGATGATAATGTTGTTCATGCAGAATATTAAGGCAAATGGCTATTCTCAATTCTTTATTGCATACCATATGAAGTTAAAAGTATACATTTTTTAATAATATTTCACATATTGACCCTGAAGGGCACAACAACAATACACTTTACTTTAAACACTATTTACAAAATATGTTGTACATGCAAACAGGCTAGAAGAAAAGCAAGAGGTTTGATTGTGGTAATAGGAACCTTTCTTGAAAAAGGATATATTTTACAAAGAGAGCGCTGCTATCTATTCTATGTTTAATGGTTTTTCCTAAGATGACACTTTCAAATGTGGAACAGCACCGGAGTACCACCTTACAGAAAACTGTCGTGAAACAACGAACGCGTTGAGTTTCGTCGAGTGAATGAGAGCGAAGACCCATTTTGACTTTACCTCTTCGCCATATGTTTGCCCTTCATTTGTCTTGAGGTTGGCAATGCATTCGTAGCATCTTTGGTGTACATGGGTGTGTGGGTGGAGTGTGCATGAGTGACGATATCAGATAACAACAGATTATATAACAAGTTCCCCTACTGACGACCCATCTGGTGTAATGGTTGAGACGTCGGCTATTACAGCAAGGTTCCGGGTTCGATCCCCGGGCAGTACAAACATTTGTGTGCATTAACATGTCTGTTTGTATTGGTCAGGGTGTTTTCTATGTTTAATATGTATTTTTTAAAAAATAATTATATAAGTATGTGTATCCGGTATTTAGTTTTCATATTTCAGGCTAATGCTTAGTTTGGGGCTAGATGGCGCATTAAATGTTTGTCGATTAATTTAATTAAAAACTGGCCATGTGCGAGTCGGACTCGCCTGTGGAGGGAACCTTCCAAATATCAAATAATAAGTCTCGCCCTCGGAGGTCAGCAGCAAGTAACATAAAATAAAATATTTTTTTATTAATTTAGGCACCTACTAAAGCTGTATTATGAGATATTATGACGTAATAAAAAATAAGAAGAGTAAATATCGTTCAAACAAAATTTCATTAATAGATTTCATGGTGATGTACATTACATATTTTAGAGACGAGAGATAAAAAAAACTCAAGTTACTATATTAAACCTAGTACTAGGTTAAGTTACCCGACAATCCAATAAGATTTCACTTCATTCGGGACTTCATTAGTGGGTACTTAGCGCAATTTATAGAGTTTTTTATGGGATTTTTCATATGTAAATTGAATCAAAACAAGGTAGGTCTCTAAGTATGCACTTACTCTTAGTTTGATTAATTTGACTCAGTCGTCTACTGACTACTAGATGGCGCTAGTTGCCATGCGTAGGACACTGGTATGAGTTAGGGTATGCGAAGTTAGTGCCACTGATCTTAAAAACAAGATATAATTCCACTTTTTAGCATTCTTGTTAACAGTAGATCTTCTATCGTGTCCGATTTTTGAAATATATACTAGGTGTTTGTATTTATTAGAATTTTTACATTTATTTACATACATTACTAGTTGTTTAGACTCTACTGAAGTCGTCTAGGTACTACCGCATGCCAGATATCATCCCTAAAATCGATGTTAAGTCACTACAAATGTTAGTCTTGTTCCTTAGTTTGGTCTCATGATTTAGAATGTTTCATCTGTACTTAAGTATAGCTAAGACAGATATCATCATAATATCTCCTTCATTATAGCCTAATATGTCTACCGCTGAACGAAGGCCTTTCCTAATGATTTCCACGTGAGCCGATCTTTTAGCAGTTGACATCCATCTGCTACCCGCCACCTTAATCAGATCCATCGTCCATCTGTTCGGGGTTGGCCTACGCTTCATTTTTCCGCTACGTGACGGCACTCGAGAACCTTTCCGCCCTATCGGCCGTCGTTCTACGCACTACTTATGTGCTCTGCCCATGCCACTTCAACTTGCTAATCCTGGGGGCTATGCTGGTCACCCTAGTTCTACTACGGATATCTCCTAACTAACATAGAATATAATGGAATGGAATTGGAATGTTTTTCAAGAGACCTACTGGTAACCATAACATTACCATTTTCTAACATTTCTCAACATTGGAGGTATTCCACTTCATTTTGTCGACATTTTCTGCGCGTACAAATTAATTTTGGAATCACCATTGGAAAAGTTTCCGAATGATATGACATGGCGTCCTCTTCAAAATGATGATCGTTAAAGGCGCAACGCATCCTTGCCACAGCTGTTGCAAATGCCTATGGGCAGAGGTAACTTTCCATCAGGTACCGCATGCTCGTTTGCCTCCCTATGTTATATAAAACATACAATCAACTGAATTGGTTACGTAAAAAAATTAAAACCACAAGCAAAACGTCAACCAAACCCGGCCATGTGCGCACGCGCAACGCCCGTCGCCAAACGTTATCACCGGCGCGTGCGCACCCCCCGCGCCGACCGCTCATAAACCGATTTTTACTACTACCGCTCGTAAAAGTCACGTGAATTACCATTGTAGAACTCCCAGTATACACGCACAGATTATTTCGTATACGCCTCCGGGCTAAGCTGATTAAATTCGATTTTATGAAGGCCGACCCGCGAGGATTGTTATTATGCCGTTCCTTGGACGTTTATGAACATTATTGACTTTTAAATACCTATCACCCGTTTAATAGAGATAAAGGAGTTAAGATATTATGTTTTCATCGTTGGGCATACAATGTTGTGACTTGCGCGTTTAGCGTCTAGATGTCTTGGTCCGGTTCAGTGTGATTACTGTAATTGCGTCTGTGAACGTAAACATTCTGATTGATATTAGAGTTGTGAGTTGATGTGCGTGTAATGTGTGACGCCTTTTATTTAATCCGCGACCGTTCTTAGGATAACAACGCCATTAGGACGTCGTTTCTACTTTTCCGTTTCACTAAAGCTTATTAATGGTTGCTTTAGGAAAATAAAATATTAACTTAACTTTTACTTGCGATCTTGATGTTTTAATAGTGAGGTTGTTTATTGCTTTAAAGATGCTGGATTAGACAATGATTCATTAATTTAAATTGGTATGTATTAAGATCGTATAAATTAATGAATGTTTCATGGCGTTGTTTTTAAGTTTCCACTAATAAGGCAAACATTTGGAGTAAGACGTTACATTTTAATACTTTAATTATTAGCGTAGATGCCTAGGTGTCTAGCTTGAAATGAAGTTTACAGAAGATATTGTGACACAGGCACGTGGATTGAAGGACAGGCCACTAATGGAAAAAGGATGTTAATAGGTTTACAAGCGACTACTGGATTCAGATGAGAGATGAGATTTGGGGAGATACAACATCTGCATTGTAGGTAAATAAGTTAATTTATTGCTGGTTACGGCAAAACCGAATCAAACAAAGACTTAACTTAAGAAGCCAGTCTATTTATAAGTCAGTAAATTAGCCTAATTAGGATGGTCGTATTCGCTGAAGAACAGGATTGGTGGATGGGATCATGATTCTAAAATAAAACTTATCACTTCAACTTAGTGCGATATAACCTTTCGCTTTTTTTTACTTGAAGACAGCCAATCCGCCCTGGGCCCGCGTGGCCGACTTTTACGGGTAAGTTTTCCGAACCTGGAACCCTTAGTGTAAGAGCCGACATCTCAACTGTTACACCAGACGGACCGTCCTTATTTAAGTTTGTACTTTGATTTAGCTCAGAGATCAATTTGTTGATCTGGGTACTACAATCCTGCAAACCAAAGACCTGCAAGCTGAATTCAGCATCTGCTGTAATGCATACTTAGGTATTCAAAAATTTTGTTTGGTGAAATTAATGTTATTGTTATGTCTATTTAAAAGAAAATAATTTAGGATTTACATCTCTAATGATATACCTATAAATTGCAATCATAAATGCATTCATAACTTTAAAATTAGTAACTCATCTATCGCAATTGACACGAAATGTTGCGCCAAAAACTTGTTCCTAAGATTTTAACTTCTTACTTTTATTACATAAAATTAAAAATGAAAACAATAGAACTATAGAAAATATCTGATAAATTTAAGTCGATTAAGTACGAGAAGTACAATTAATAATAAAGCATTCCCTTTAACTGAGGTTATCCCGCCATCTAGCGGAATTTCAAAACAATAAGAATGCAATGTTGGCCTTGATTTGCTAAATTTAATGTGAACCCATATAACTACCAATGCAACCTAAAATAGATGACCTCAATTTGTTATGAACTTTATCATACATTTATTATAAATTAATGTAAAGATTTATTTTTATAAAAACACTACATAAAAAGACTGTTTTGTTTTTATTAGACAATTTATTACCAAATTACATGGATCATTAAATCATTATCAAAGTATAAGAGAGTCCATATTTACGTTTGTAGTGATTCAGTTTTACGAGCAACCCATTATATTACGCAACATGCCTCTGTGAATCAAAAGAATCGTAACTGCCAATAGAAACGCGATAACACGATCGTAAAGGCAGATTTTATTGCTTTATTCATCATTCAGCTATATTAATTCATCAAGACACTTGTTAATCGTAAAATAAATCTTATTACACAGTAAAATGTTGTTGAAATTGACGACAAGCGTTTTATTTTCGTCATAATAATAAAATTTATTTTTACGACCTGTCGGCGGTTAAGTATGGGTTAGCGCCATCTCTCGGTGATTGTGGGACCTCCATGTCAGTCGTAATATCGTTTGACGACGTCGTTTACGATGCTTTTAAAGCACTTGAATGAATAGGTTTCTCGTAAAACGGTTTACCGTACAAGTGATTTTGTTGATTACGGCCATCGTAGTTTGTGGGGCAAGTTGCTACTATTATGAGGTTACGTATCCAGTGTTCTTTTTATAGAATCTTGATTGTAATGTTAACTCTTTTACGGGCGGTCGATGATTATTGAACAGAGAGAAGCTTATTGCATAGAGTAGGTATAGGAAGGTATTGATAATATTATAAATAACTAAGTAGGAAGGTATGAAGGGAGAGAGGTTCCTACCTATAAGAAGTAGGTGCCAACAAAAATATAACAATAGGAATAATTATTTTGTTGCTACAATAACATTTTATATAAATTTATAGATCAATTCCTGACTACAACTTATTTTTTTTAAATATTGTAAAATACATATAATACCAAAATTTTAATATTTGTATTCTTTAATGAAAACTTGGATTTATAAAAATACTTAATATAACCATAAATATATAGCATAAAAAAATAAAAATTTAAATTAACGTTATTTGAACACTATGTTGGTACCTACCTACCTACCCGACCACCTACATATGGAAACGTGTAGGTATACTTTAGATATAATAAAACTTTTGGACAGAAAAGGCACTTCGTGAATAGTTCTTACCTTGCTGAACATCTGTATAAGTAGTTTAAAACCTACATACTAATACAAAAATAACTAAAACTCTAATTCATATCTTAAGTTTATTATTAACTCTTTAATCGTAATAGTCAGAAATCACATTTTACTTTAAAAACACAAAATAAATAGGAGTCCTTCCCTCCAGGGCTTTTACCCAGGTTCTGCTCTCTACAACAATACAACGACAAATCTCACGCACACAATCACACCAGTCTATGTCCCCACGCACTTTCGCTGCTCACATTAAAACTAAACCAACTTTGCATAATTGTCTCATTCACGCACATACAGTCGTTATGACGGTGCTGTGTAGCGCTATCTCGCTTGCACTCGATCGTCAAAATGGCCTCCAAACGAAATGTTTTGAAGGAACACCACCAACTTTTGTTGCCTGTAATGGGCGGAGCGTGCATGTGCAGGGCCGAAATCGGATATCGTATTTTGTCTTAATAAAAAAACCTAGTTATTATTTTTTTAATAGGTGCCCTACATTCCTACATGAGGAAGATTTATTGGTGTTTTTCGTGTTTCCTAAATCATATCAAATTCAAACATGAATAGTTGAAAATAAGAAGTAATTTTGGTATCTACCAAAATTGTATTTTATTGTAGGTTAAGGTTTTGGAATATGTTAATAGTAGCAATATTTATGAAAAAACGATATTTAGATACTTGTCATACTTATATAGTTTTAAAACCGAATAGCAGCTCTACATCAATATTTATGTAATCTAGGTTGAAAATACATAGAAAGGTATTTTTAATTATGGAAAATTTAAAACAGGGATTTTTAAATTTTAGATTAAAATACAATTTAAATTGTTACAAATAAATCCTATTACCATTTCAAAGATATGTAGGGTCCTTCATTAAAATGGAATAAAAATATTTTTGAAATTGTAACTAACTACTATCCTCCCTAACTAATCTAATCGAAACTTACATAGGCCTATTTACATACATACTACTGCATAAAATCTGTATTACTTCTTCTTCTTAGCGTATCGATAGCAAAAACAATTAGTTTTTGCCATCGTGGTGAAAGAATTTGCCAGTTAGTTTTTGGAATTACTACCTAACTGTTGTATTACTAAAACCATATTTGTAAATATACTTACCTGAGTACGTCCCTGGATATCAGTTTCACGATATGGCGACCGATGCGCTCTGTGACGAACACCCAACGTGTTTGTGTCCGTAAGATTACTATTTAACATTGATTTATCAAAAATGTTAATAAGTTGTGTATTATATTGTGTTCAGTGCTTATTTTTCTATTAATTTTGTGTTTTAAGTTTCTAAAATGTATTAAAATATGATTCGAATTGAGCATTGTGTTTGTTAAACGGCTGCCATTATGAGCCACCGAATGGCGCGCAATAAAAGAGATCGATAGAATTTCTGTCTCTGTCGCACGTATGACGAAAAGAGCAAGCCGGTATTGAACATAGAATGTTTGAAGATAATTTTGTAATTCTATTAGAAGTAGAAATAATTGGGTAAGTTAATTAATTGCTCGTTCAAATATACTGCTGTTGAATATTTTTTCTATGAATGGAAAGGAATAAAATTATCATTTTAAGAAAATAATTGTCCATTTACCATATTTCAAATATATCTACGATCTCCATCAATATGAGTTAATAGTTATAAAATAAATAGGTCGTTTAATAGGTGCCTATCAATTTACCTATCTTTAAGGTACTAAAGGGTCTTAAAAACTCTTTGCATAAATACCTACCTATCTGCAGGAAGCTTGGTAATATAGGAATAATTATAATAGGAGATTAATAATGGAGCTCATGTGTTATCTTAGGTATAGGTAGGTATATAGGTTAATATACCTAAATATTACTACGGTATTTAGTCAAAATACGACTCTATATTTGCTTACATAATTAGAAACCTATATATAGGTATGACAACAGATATCTAGCTAGGTAATATGTAAATAACTATCAACTCTAAAATATCACAGTGACATATTAAGCGGTTATCAGCCTCTTTTTATTATTGTGACCTTCATGTTAGTAGGAAATAAGTAATTTTGGTAAAGATGTGCATTAACTCATTGTGAGACAAACAAGCTTTATTTAGTGCGGTTGCATTTGTTTCTTTAAGATGCCTTTTCATGTAGATATCAATTCCTTCGTAGGCAGGAACCTAATGACTTTACAACATATTAGAATGTCTTGGTAGGTAGATACTTACCTATTTAATATGGTTTACACGAAATGATACCTCGTACTTACATATAGATAGGTTTGGCACTAGCCTTTAAGATTTTCTGTAATCTGTTTTTGTTTTTATTTTGTGCCAAATATATCTTTCTTTTTTCTTACATTTGTATGTATGTTATGCAATTAGGTTGTAACCCTTAGTGCAGTAGGAATTTAATAAATTATAGAGGTATCTATGTACCTACCTCTATGATTTATTAAATTTCCACCTACCTAGGGGTAAGACTGAATTTATTAGATACTATTAGCAGAATATTACCTAAGTGCGTAAACATTTTAAAAAACATATTGATATAGGCAGGTACCTACTAGGTGTTCATAGGTAAATAATTACCTAAGTGGAGACGGTGCCACTTGGTGTTTATTTTCTTATCTCAGAAACAACAACAGGTGATGTTGCTTCTGAAGAATAATTTTACTAAAAGGCTAAACAATACTAAGGTGTGGATAATTCAAATATGTACCTACATATAGGTAAGTACTTATTACTATGTTCGCCAAAAATTTTTCATTGTCCATCTCATGGGTGGGTCCACAAGTACCTACCTAAAAAATTGAGAATGTAGGCATAGGTTATAAGCATAGCCTTTTCTTTGTTCACTTTTAATTTATTGAATTTAAAATGAAGTTGAAAGAACTGCAAGTTTCACTGAATTATGAAAACGCTTTCACTGGTAAGTGCTAACCTACCTAAACAAACCTGTACGAATCTAAGCGGTGTTTTAACGAACATAACCCAGTAACTGCAGTGAAATTAAAAATTGATTCGGCCATTTAAATTCGACAACACGCGCATCGGTACCCGGAGCTTGGATGCTAATTTTATCTCGTATAAATACAAAACCAGCGAACCGAGACCTCCCGTCTACTTGTATGTTCGACTTTAATTTTATACAATTAGAGGCCTGTTGAATGTGGTTTCACATAGAAGCAAGTTTGGCCAGAAATAAATTTGAATTCCTATTAATATTTCGTCAGCATCGGAAGGTTAGGCGTTGGGATTCTTTCTAAAGATAGGTTATGCTGCCTACTAATGCTATGGTGATGTGTTTACAGTTATATTGGGCTAGTGAGAGGTGTTTTTGTTGAATCTTTTATTTTTGTAACTAGAGGATGAACGAACGTGCTATTAATGTAGTTAGGTAGTCACTAGTCAATAAGTATAATGATAAAATATAGTTAATAAGGTTATGCCTACATTTCATTAATTTGGTATTAAAAGTAGGTGCCTACTAAGCAAAACTACTTATATTTAAAAATATAAGTTATAAGAGTTCAGTCAGTAGATATCTCAAAGACAGAATATTTAGAAAAAATAACGTTTTCTCGTCTGTTTATCTGTATAAGCAATAAATAAAAACATTCATTTATTTATTATATTTACTCCATCCGTATCATCCTACTTCTAAAGACTAAAGCGACAAGAATGATTTATGTAGATGATAAATAAGGCATATTGCATTACATAGTAGCGATTGCAAGCTACAAATAAAGTGAATAGTCGATTAACTTATTAATGCAATGTTATAAAACACAAATTGCATAAATATGCCGCCACTTGAATGTAATTAGCAATGATTTAACGCGTTGAGAGTGCAATTTGATTGAAGTTATGTACTTTTAATCATGCCTCAGATATAAAGGCATGTATATTATTTCTTTTATGTGCTTTTAATCATCAATGATATGTATACCTACTTATCATTATGTTGTGACAATTATTCTGCCACTAACATATTAGCCAAAAGGAATGACTTGGTATCTAGGTATGCGTTATTTAATAGCTGGTACCTACCTACATAGTATGGTAGTGAAATTGAGATTTATTTTGATAAATAAAAGAAGAAAAGAGTGACTATCGAGGTGCCTAGCGGTTCTTCTCGAAGATTCTATATTTTCCGAACCCATGGTAGGTATAAAAAATAAGTTTAATAAATGCCCGTTAGTTAAAGATTCAAACTCAAATACCTTCCTACAAAAGATTTATTTCAATCAATATATTTTGAGTTTGCGGTTGATGTTATTTTTGGAAATTACCATAGTTAGGTAATCAAAGGTTCCAAATATTGTTTTCATATCACTTGAAACATTGCTTTATAGACATGAACTTTTATGTGTATGTCAAAATTTAAAATCATTCAGGTTTTTAATGACTTCATGCGTTTTTAAAAACATGCAGAGGCAATATAATCAATTCAAAATGGACACTTTAAGTTACAGTTTTAGCGCAACCAAATTTAATAGCGGATAGCATCTTTATTAAATACTTATATTATAAACAAATTTTATTCTCAAACTATAAAGTACTTGTCTCAAAAATACCATCGCAATTTTTTGGATAGTTTTGTCTGAAATAATATATTCCAACCCAATGGGTAAACACGGCCCAATTTACAGCAATATCAAAGACAAAAAGCACAGTGTGTCAGTACACATCAACGAGACAGTTCGTACATCGTCGCCCAGTGGTTCCCCGACGGGGCCGGACACAAACCGTAAATAAAGATAAATATTTCGTCGGATATCAACGAATGCACTGGCGCCGTCGCGTTTTAGCATTCAAGACTCGAACGTTGTTTGTTTTCACACTAGAGGACGCTTTGCGTGATTGCATTATCAAACACATTTATATCATGATGGAATCCCAATTATGATATAATCGACGATTAACATATGAATAGATAGATATGAGATAGCCGTCAAGCGAATTCAGTAAGTCATTCCGCTATGTTGTATTAGTGTTTATTGTCTCAATTGAACTGCTTTAATATATGTGCAAACAGTATTATATGGTCTCACAGAGAATTAATGAGCCGTTCTTCTTACAATTAAAATGTTCAGTCCCATGATGATCGTATAAATCTCGGCGGTGACTATTTACAACGCCGATATTTTTACGATTATAAGTGTGGCTTTTTGGTTTTGTAACCACATAAGTATTTAGTCAAACTGATAACCTGTAAATTAAGGATAGGTATCAGTGATGCTATAGGATAACCTTATCCCGGTTTGAGGATAACTAATAAACAAATCATAAAGTACAAGCAATTTCGTACCTTTCGAAAGGAATAAAGAATAATTAGGTATTATTTTTATAACTTTTCAAAAACCTTTTAGTACTAGGTTTTGGGGGTAATTGTTCTACCTAGATATTTTTTCAAAAGTTTTGTTAAAAGCGCGTATGTCGAGTTTAATGAGGTACCTACCAAGGTACTGGATTGGGTACCTACTGACTTGTTCTATTTAAACATTTCAAGCTAGAAAATTCTGAATTCTTACTTCACAATTCCTTCTGTTTTAAAATTGCTTTAGATATTTAGCTACAATTATAAGGCTATGATTTAGTCGGATATAGAAAGGGAACATATACCTGTGGTATAATCTAGTTACAGGGCATCTAAACATGAATGTTACACTGGATTTCTCACCGTTTGATTGTGTACCCAGATTCCCCGTAAGCGAGCAAACTGAAGACATATTCAAAGCAGTCGCAAACACATTTACATTCACTACAACAAAGTCTAAAACCGCAATTTACAACATAACCCGCCCGTGTTCTTATTTGAATGTGTTTTACATACATAGCAACGCTATCTCAGAGCCAATGTGCCCGGTATAAAATAGATATGCGTCTCAGTAGACGATACAATGCTATTGTACCTATGTGATAATTTTGTAAGAGACCACCACTATTGTTTAGTGGCTTAGTATGCCGCCGGTTACGCGCATTTGTATTGAATGTGAATTAATATTTTATACCCGTTTCCTTATACCATTTAACTAAGATTTGCTGCGAGACGCGAGATTGCCTGTTGTGCTCTGCGGTGGGTGAATCAGTTATGGTAATATTTTAGTGTGAGATTGCTTGATATAATTCGCGATGATGCGAATAGAAACTGGACAGATCTGAATCTGAATAATTTTCTGCAGTTTAAAAAAAACACAGAATAGCTTAAATGATGTGAATCTTAAACGTACTGTTTAAAAGTACCTAAGCAAGTAGGTACCTACTTATAAATAAAAAGTATCTGTCTACTACCTATAAGTATGCCTATCCAGTGTTTTTCAGTAGGTACTTAAGTTCATACCTAACTGTAGTGTTCACAAAATTCGTTAAGATTGCAGAAAATGTATAAATTTTACTTTTGTTAGTATAAGTTATAACTGTAGGTATCTTATTACATTAGTTACCAAGTTGTTCCTTCAGTATTTTATTGATATTTTAAACCAAATTAGAAAAATACTTGGATAAATGTTTCACTATTTGAAATAGCTACATAATTCCATTCTACAATTTAAATACGGAAATTATAAAAACCTGAAATTCGTCATATTTTTACAAACATAAAGTATCAAGATAAATAGAAATACTTACGGTGTAGGCAAAAAAGTAAAGCATTTTACCGTCTCCACGGATGAATATTTCAGGATATATACCATAATAAATTGTGTTTACCTTCAACAAAGCACGGGGAAGCAAACTGAATACAAAAATTGCTTACACCACGTTCTTAAGGAAGATATTCCGTTCGTTGTATGCGTAGATATGGGTAGATACATTGACCGCCGGCCCGGGAAGGGAAAAAGGAATACTTGGCGGCGCCAGTAGTCGCAGCTCGGCTCTCTGCCACCCTTTTAGGGCGGGCTTACATGCCTTGTGAGATATTTAAACTTTGTATTTATTGGATATAAATATTTAATTTAGTAATAAGACTAGAGAGTCTTATAACTAAATTAAATACTATGAAGAGTCATAGTATTTTTTATTTTAGCGACGCAATATTAGCTTTACTGGGACAAATCAGGACAAAGTAAAATTTTACTGTTAGATTCCTCTTGGAGATGCTGTCACTGACATGGGGCTATATTAAAATGAAAAAGGTCAAAATAGTGTAGCCAAAGAAGTAGGCACGTAACGAGTAAAATAAAATTTTCGACTATATAGGTATTCTTTGATCATTAAATATATCAAATGCTAAAGCAAGAGTTTGACATTTTTTATTATTTTTTTAACAGTCTTTATTGTTGAATATCTTACCTATAAGTACCTATTCTACCTTTTTAATATAGGCACTTGAAACGTAGGGATCAGGTATTAAAAGACAATGAAATCGCCAGAATATCTGACATCCTAAGGTAAGTCATGAAGGGAATATATATCAAAATATTTTGTAGATCTAAGTATAGGTATATAAGTAAGTAATATAGGATGGTACCTAGGACCTGTTAACTTTAATATATATTTTTTATTAAATTTTCTTCCATACAATAAAATAATATAATATATATATAAATGCGAAATTAATGGCAAGTGGCATTAGCACGTTTTCCAATGAAGTGTTACACTTAAGATTTAATATAAATTCCAGCATTTAATATAAAATGTTGAATGAAGCGTTGATGAAAATATAAATTAATAGGTACCTATAGGAAGAACCTGTTAACTTTTATATATATATTTTTAAATTTCTTGCACACAAGAACAACTTATAAATGCGAAATTAATGCCAAGTGGCATTAGAGTGTTTTTAAAGAAGTGTTACATTTTAGTTTATTTAATATAAAATAATAGATGAAGCGTTGATGAAAATAGACATTATTACTCATATAGGTAATTAGACGTCCCTCGGGTACACGAGGTATATAGGTAATTAAGTGAGCTTATCACTCAAGTTGAAAAAACTTACTGCGATACATTTTAAGCAGCAAGGCACTTTTAATTAAATTTAATGAGGTTCATTATACTTTAGGCTGATAAGGTAATTCATACTAATTTAAGAGCTTGTTATATAATACCTACGTCGTACCTACCACATTTTGAAAGACTGACGGGTATATTAACACTATTATATATATAAATAAACACCTCACCAATTCGTAATAACTAAAAAAAAGTAGAGGTCGTAGCTTAGCGTATTAGTTAAAATGTTTTTATTTAAGCACCAAAAAAAAATAACATCTTATTTTTATTTGCAATTAATAAATAATATCAGCGAATTATTCTTTCCTAAAATTTTTTTCGTACTGGCCACCTGACTCAAAGGCGTCAGTCACTCCATCTGGTCCAAAAAGTCGGCCATTTTGATTACGTGTAAACCAAGCGCGTGGGCCCCACCCGTTGCCGGTAGAGGGGGAGAGCACGACAACATGTCTTTTTTTAGTTGACACACGGAGCGTGTGAGTTTGACCCTTACAGCGTATGTATTAAGAGTTATGTAGAGTTTCCGTTAGATTGGTTAGAAAAGTATACGGGCTGTTTATGTAGCCGAAACTGCCGCTTCATACACCGACAGCGTCAATGCCATCACTTTCATTATTATTGGGCGATTCACGACGTTTACTCAGCACTCACGGGGAATCTCTGTTCCGCTGTTCAATTAAAATGTAGGTGATTGTTATTTTGAGGTTATTTCCTTATTATTATTATTTTTAATTATGATGGGCTTGCTCTTGAGCACAGACTATCTTAATGGAAGAGACGTGCTCTAAGATGGAGCGAGCTTATTTTAGTGTTATTAAAATTGCTCACTGGTAATTATTATTGAGTTTCTTCGAAACTTTATGCAGAATTTGAGTATTTTGGGATTGGAAAATTGTTTATAGATCAAGTCACCTTAATCTCATTATATCGAATATCTCAATAAGGATGTTACCCACAGATTTCCCAATACAAGAAATGGGGCAAGCCGCGTTTAAAGTGCGACAAATGTAAGCTCAACGAGCATACACTGGCTACCAGTTTACGCTCTGTGGGACGAGTCAAGACGCACGAATATTAGAAGAAATTACCGTTTTTTTCCAAAATGCCATCCTGTGCAATTGTAACATACCATCATCGCAATGAATCAGTAAATTTACCAAGAAATATAATAACTTTTCACAGATAAGAACCGAAAAGAAATTGCGACACTGGGACTGCCTATAAACTTGGCGGCTTGTTCAGTCTAATGTATATTCTGATGTCTGTGATGTTACCCTATAGGTTATCATAAATTAACGATAAAACTTACAGGTATTACATTATTTAACTTATAATTAAGCGGAAATTGACTTTGATGCAGAAATGAACCTCGTAAATAGATCATTTAATCCTTAATGAAGTGTTTAAACAACAGATAATCTACTAAGCTATTTTAATGTACAGTCACCTCGAGTAATAAGCCTACGTTATAATTTACTTCCCACTTGTATTCATGTTGCGGTCCGTAATGTTCAAATAGGTTCTATTTATCTCCTTAAAGGTACATAATGGAGCGTCGGTGGCTCATTGGTGTGGATGGTTGCCTTCCGAACTGGAGAGCTCGGGTACAAATCCCGCCACGTACCCATGTCTTTTGAATTTTCCAATTATATGAACGTCATCCGACGCTTTTTCGGTGAAAGAAAATATCGTGAGGATACCAGCGCATGCCTGCAAAGAGATTCAAAGGTTGTGAGTTTCGGCCAATCTGCACTGGGCCCGCGTGGACGACTACGGCCTAATCGCCTTTTACGGGTAGGCTTCTGACCTTCGGTGGGGATGTTTGATGAGCTGCCGAGGTACATAATATTCTAAGCTTAAACAAGTTACATGTAAGTAGCTTTTTTATCTCTTAACTTACCTAGCTTCTAAGTAAGATTTTTGAAGTAATAAGCTCATTTGATAGTGTTTAAGTACTTTGTTTTAATTTAATACAATAAATAAATATAAAAAAGAGAAAAGTTTAAGTGTAAAGAGCCATGCTTACAGAAACATGATGGAGACCGCACTTTTTGGCACTACAGTTTTAAAAGTTAGGTATTGTATTAAGTACATTTACAAGTATTTAGGTATTCGGAGTAAAACATGATTATTCTGTACCTAAATAAGAGAGATTGAGAGAGATCAGTCTGGTAGCTGAGTAGCATATTACCTACCTACCTAAATTAAATATTCTATACCTAAGTATATAATCTCCTAACACTAGCCCTTAGGTAGGTACCTAGGTGCCTAAGGGCTATTTTTTTGTAGTTCTACATTTCGTAGGTGTTGTCTATTTTAATTTGTTTGTACCTATTCTGTTTTAGCTTCAGTAGGTACTTACTTAAAATATGTTTTATTTAGCGTACATCTTTTCTGAAAACTTAATCGACATATTTTTTATGTTATCAACTCTTCAAGATAAGTACAATTCTTTTAGTCGTTCATAGTCAGATAGGAAAACAAAATCATTAATTTTCGTGAAGAAAATGTCTTTATATAAAAAAGCTTTTGTTACCCGGAACAAGTACCTATTAAGTAAGTAAGCAGTATAAAACTCTCCGAGCGGTCACCGCATTACAGTGGAAAGTTCCACGGCCCGTCCGCAGGGCACATTTTGGTTTTCGGCCAAACCCGAACATTCAGTCCATTTGCGCACTTAATAGGCCATCCTTATTAAATTTATACTGGATACTGTTAAAATTTCAGTTGTTTAATTACACGGAATTTTGGGCGGGCCGACCGCGTTACGGCACTGCGTACCGTCAACAACAAAATGTGGTCAGGCGTTTTTGTTATGCGCTGTTTTCTGGTTTGTAAGAAAGGTAACAGTATTAACAATTAGATGTAGAATCATCTGTGTTAAGGCTCGTTGGATTTGTACTGGTTTCTTTCAATAATTTAATATATTGATGAAGCATAAAACTTAGAATTGCGAAGCTATTTTTTTCGCTGACTGTACACTAGGGGGAATAGGCGGTGGCATCGTTTTGTGCTTAGGTCGGTAAGGGATGTTTTGTTTTCGACCATTAGCGGTTTAAGTATGTAAAACGTTATTAAACTGGTGTTTATATGGTTGAAGTTAACGACCCTGTTGATGTAGCAACATCGCTAGGTGTTGGTTAGATTCGGGGTTTAACTTTATTGCTTTAAAACTGTTTATTCCTCATATTCGTCAGAAAGTCAAAAAAACAGCTTTGAGAAACGTATTATTGGGTTATAAACTAGAAATAACAAAATTCAGTACGTAGGTTTTTGTTTGATACGGCAATATATTATGAAGGCACCAAGATTTCACAAAATTTAATATAATTTGATAAAAAATATGAAGTCTTAAACCAAAAACTGGCTATAAAGTATTACTCAAGCTCAGTAGCTACGATCAAATTTATAATTGTCAATACGTTGAACCAAAACCAAACAACCGTCACACATACTGCTTACCGATACCCGTTCCCCATCTAACTAAAATAGGCCTAGCAGTCGCATTCTAAATATAAACCGACAAGACGCAAAGTACGTAGAAAGACTGGCCTGTCGGTGCCGTCGTTGTCTCTCCCTCTCTAATAGGCCCGTAACCGTTGTTGAGACGTTCCACGTTTTATGTTACGAGTACGCCATAAAATAAAAGTGCATCAAAACGCCTCCGTTTGCATTGTCCACAATTACAACCCGACCGCGAAAAGAAGACGCCCGTTCGCTCCGAACGCTCGTACTCACCCCCAACTTTCAAACGCGGCCGGTTAGCCAGGGTTCCTTTACGATTATTTAGTCGTAAAAATCAAAGTTATAGGCTATTTACAGCCGTAACTGTATGTTAATCTTTGTTTTACGAGTGCGGTGGCTTATTATTTAAACGTTAATCACTTAACACGTTAGCCGCGTGTATGGACGGTTTATGAGATAATTTTCTTGGTTTGAAGTGATTATTGAAGGTAAATAAGTGGGTTGTTTCATTTTTTATGCTTTTTATTAGGTATCAATATGCAAAACTGTGGATAGGTCGTCGACTAAGAATACATGCAATCTTACGCCTGAATTGTAAATTTATTTAAGTACTTATATTATGATAGAGTTAGTTCTTCTGCCTTTTGTTTGAATTAATGTTAAAAATGTTTCGACCATCATCATAGAACAAAGGTAAGTTAAACATTTTTTAAATGATGAAATAATGAAGGTTGTCAAGCAGATAGCCAACCTATAGGTACATGTGCTTTACTTTTAGGGACTTACTAAGGCAAATTGTGTCTCGACGAAGTTCTTGAGTACAGTTGCTAACTCGTGACGCAAATTTAATACCTTTGAAGCAAACTTACAGTATCCAGTAATTAAAATTTTGACACTAGGCATTTCCTTAATTTTCTTTCATAATATTTACGCTAATATTTTGAAAGAGTTCGCATTAAAAAAATATGGTGTATCTATTTAAATCTTACTATGTAGTCTTCATATGAAACTTTGGTATCCCATTGGAACAAAGACATTAAACAAGAGTGTCAAGACCGAAACAATATTCCGCACATTCATCGCAATATAAATCTGCTCCATCTCCCTCATAAAGACTTATCGTCCTTTTTATTGTAATCAAAACACGATCATATTAACAGGTCATAAAGTTTGATTTACCATGGCTGATTCCCGATATGTAAGTGCAACGGCCTTTGCATTAAATGTCGTTGAATTAAGTGCGCCGGCGCACATGATTGCATACCAATTTGCGTTACTTCTCGGCATAGTATGATGTAGTGTTTTCCCGTTTAGGACATTGATTGTTCATGTGTAACTCCTGTGGGAAGAAGCCTATGAGAAAGGAATCTTAAAAGTGCCACCCATGGATAGATATATAAGTATTAAATACAAAGTGACCTTCAACCTAAGGTGAACGTGTAATGTCGTTTGTGTAGGTATCTTTTTTATGTCATAATTGAATGGGACGTTCAGTGCGCCCACTTGGTGGTAAATGATACAGTCATCCATGCAGAAGCAGTGCTGAAGGTAATTAATAACAGAAGGTAGTAATTTATTTCCGTTAAGACATTTCTGCGCCCGTCACCCGAGACGACAAATGTTAGGTCTATTATACCGGTAATTTACTAGCTAGTGCCTTCATCCCGAAACACAGAAGTGTATATATATAGAATACACTCCTATTTCATGGAACAATATCTGGCTCTGAGGTGGTACCTACCTGGAGCCTAAGAGTCATTTGTGCGCGCTATTTGCCGAAGGTTTGTAGATAATCAGTTATCAGCGGTCATCAGCGTCCACCAGAAGTAAACAGTGAAAAACTTATCGAATAAAATGTTTTAACTGTATTCATTGAAAATTAAGGATTTTCATGACCAATATCGGGTATTGAAAACAGAATCAGAACTCTTACATAAATAGCAACATTGCCGAGAAAATTCCCATTGGATTGCGTATTGCGTGTCCGCAACTTAAGTTCGCCGTAAAAGGATGTGCCCGACACACTGGGCGATAAAACTAGACGCCTGCGAGCGGGCTAACATGAACTATCTGCGCCGGTAACTAAAAGGTGCTATACTCAAGTTTCGATTTTTTTATTGGGATATTCTTAAGTTAGAAATGCTGTTAGACTATCGTTGAAAGACAATAGAAAATCTATTGTTTTTTGGAGACAGTAATCCCTAGGGAGTCTTTGATACCATACTTACTTATTCCATATTTTTACAACTACTTACTTACCTACTTTTTGTTACCAGTAGAGTTTTCAGTTTTGAAAATAAACTATCTTGACAAACTAACGTGACAAACCGTGTTTGACACGAAATATAGGTACAGGAACCTTTTGGGAACCATACAAAACATGTTCACCACGAAAAAAATATTATAAATCAGGTGCCTAAGTGTCAGTGGTATATAAGATTGAAGTACTAACATTATTGGAGTTGTAATTTTGAGTAAACATTGTCATTTGTTTACCTATGTTACACCCTAAATACATCATGAGTAAAAGAAAGATATTTCTCCTAAAAACATCCTCTATCCATCCATCTCCTGGGATACACTATTTGTACACATTTTTTCTTTTCACATCTTTCCCCCATTTTGCGCCAGATATCCAGCCCTTCTACTTTTCTTATCCAGCCTCTACCAGCGAACTATAGCAAGTCATCGGCCAATTGTGGTGGGATAGGCCCTGCATTGATATTTGCAAATACCTTTCGCATGAAACAAATATTTTTACTTAAATAAAAAGTCCGTAATTCAATTTTGTCTTAAACTAAGCACTTATTCTGGCAACGAATCAAAGTAAGTTCCAGTAACAAATCAGCCCGAATTTCGGTCACGTCCGCACTCGCGACAGGCCGTACATCACGCCGAGATAAAACCCGTCGCAACCACTGCACGGTTAAAAATGGCGGGCTACAATGCTGACCTTTAAAAGTTGTAAATATAATTTATGTATCAAATGCTTGATATATACCTACCCTATTGTCATTTAGAAATTATCAAAAAATAAAAAGTAGTTAACGCAAACACAGGTAGAATATAGACTAATGTTTGGATGGCGAAGGTCCGATTATAACTGAATTAGCTTCAGTTCAGCCGTGGACTTTATAAACAGTAACTACTTATTGTAATTATTTAAAGAAATTCATATTTGCTATAGCCCGCGTGATTTAACCATTAAAAAACAAAAAACAAGTGGATGGTAAAAAACATTAATGTATATGTACAGCAGATAAATTCATCACTACAAGTACAAGAAAAATAATATTTCCTTATTAATTTATAACCTTATTTTTTTTAAAATACCTACCTACAGTTACTCACTATGAATATAAACACAACAAATGATCACTCATGGTTTTAATATGTAAACTGTTTTATATTAAATTTATTTCCCTGATTCCGAGACTAGGTTTCAACATCCTGGGCTGGAACTCGTAAGTATAAGTCAGTAATATTTTATTCCCTTGATTTATATAGTATAAAGTTTATGTGGGACGGTGCGGGGCGCGGGGAGGGGGCCCTATCTATGGGCACGACGACTTGACTTATAGGGCTTACTCAGATATACGTAGGGCTGACAACAAAGTGAATAGCAAGATATCAAAAACATAACCAACGTATGTGATCGCTTTTTGAAAGCTTTTCGTTGTTTCTTTATTGTTTAGATTTTAACTTTATTATATATTAAAATGTTGAAATAGTTTTACAATATAACTATTTATTTATAAGCCATTGACGATTTTAAGTACTTATTTTAGGTAATTAAGTTACCTTTAGGTATCTACCGTAAGCCAATTGTAAGTAAAATTGAGAATTATTTAATAAACTTATGACCTTATCACAGAGACTTTTATTTATTTTTAATTATTGCGGAATTGTGGACATACAGATATTTAATTATAATAAATACTTATAATTAATACGAGAATGATTGTATAAATATTTAGCCATGCGTCTTCATAACCAATGCAGTGTTGAATGGAACCAATAAGTAACAGTTGGTACCTACTTACATAATTATTTTTTGTCATCACGCCCGTCACCTAAGTAAGCAATAGATATCTGCATTTTTATACATATAAAGTGACTTATTCCTAGTAATTAAATTTGTATTTCTATTACTAGGTACCATTACTACTATCAGTTACCCACGTAAAGTACTTTAGTAGTAAGTTACTTCTAGCAGAATGTAGGAAGTAGTTGTAGTGGAAGTGGTTTCAGGTAATTGGCAACCCTACACACACAACTAAAGGTTTTCAAACATCCATTTATCAGTTCATACCTACACAGCACCTACATATTTTTTCTTTTATTGTAACTAAAGTTATTTACACTTGAGATGTAATATATTTTTGTTGTTATTTGTTGAATATTTCTTTCTATCTTTGGCCTATAAATTTAACACAAGAAAGCAAAATGTTATTAGTGGCTTTAAGATACCTAAAATGTATTTAGTAAGGGTAATCCCGATGGACGACTTGCAAAATGTCGCTGGTGGAGGCTGGATCAGAAAGGAGAATCGTGATGTCTGGCGCAGAATGGGGAAACATATGTCCAGCGGTGGACTGTGGTAGGACGAAGAGAGAGAGAGAGAGACACATTTGTGTTGAGGTACCTACAATGTTTTATTTTTATGTAACGAAGTGTAAAGGACAGTCAGGACGCTCATCTAATGGCAAGTGATGCGTCTGACTATGACAGAGTGGCATTGAAGTAGACCAACAAGTGATAAACAGTTATTATCCTCCATCAATGCGCACTGCGCCGTCACCCGCGACAACAGATGTTAAGTCTCTTATACCCGGTAATTTCACTAGCTACAGTGCCCTCATCCCGAAACACAAAAGTGCATATCACTATTATTTGACGGGACAATATCTGGCGCTGCGGTGGTACCTAAGTACCTAGCCGACTCAGTATCGAGTCCACCACCAAGTAAAATGAATAATATGTTATTAAATCAGACTTTTCGTTCCTTACCTCAATATTTTGTAAGTCAGTTCGCACATGATTATTCCAGAGAGCTTCAACTATTTTAACTGTACCAAAATTTAATAAAGCATATCATGTTATGTAGCAGTATAAAGTACGTAATAAATTATAACTATCAGAAGAAAAATCTAAAAACTTCTTCGTGTGAAAAGCTGTGCGTGTCCATTAATTAGTTATTCACATATAATAACGAATGGTGGCTTTACACGAAGGTGTTTGTTACATTCCTGACACCGTATGAACAAATAAAAAACGCAATGGATTTGCAAAATAGAATAAATTACGTAAAAGGAAGGGTTGGATATTTTAGTCATACAAATTACAATAGCGTTTTTCTAAAATTACGTGTAGGTATTCATTCGTATGGTCAAAATTGGAAGGAAAATTGAGCGTAATTATTTTATAAAAAATTAAAAGGATTAATTAAAATACACTACGTCGAATGTGTTATTATATTTATAATGGGTTATCCTTTAAATATTATATATAACCTGAACATTAAGGTATGTCATAATTTATTCTATACCTACATTTAATTAAAGCTTAATTAGGTGTCAACCAATAAATTATAGGTTCTATGCGAAGGAATGAATTAATAATAACAACATTAATAATCTGTTTACTTACCGTAAAGTCGTTATTGCACCACACAGTTGTTGTAAATCATAAATGAGTCACTTACATTAATTATGCAATTTAATTACTTATTACTGTTTCCTAAACCCAAGTGTACACTAGAACGATTTTTTCAAGACTAAAATACGTTACAGCAACTTCGCTCTAACACAATAGCGTGGAACGTATATTTAACATCGATAAAACAAAACAAAAACATTGAAAACAAAACGCCTAAATCTTTTGTTAGGGCCGCGTTCGCAGAAGACGGCTCCAACAAAAAACTTAAAAAACCTCTTTGTTAGAAAATAACCCTTACCCTGCGCAAAAAAGCTCGAAAACTTTTCAAATGGGTTAACGGCGATCTTGTAAAGATTCGGCACGCCGTAGAACTATTTTAGTATCGTAAAACACCTTTTGCACGGATTGCAATTCTGATCGCCGCAATGTTTTGCGTTGTCCATACCATTATTATAGCACCGTAAACCACTAAAAAGTACCTTGTTCGAAATGCAACAATGTGCTTACATGTTCCACGCCATTATCGGAATTATACAACAAAAGTATGGAAAATAATTGTACATTTTACGGAAGAAAGTCTTTCACCTTTTGTTTTGTTGCGCAAAACGATTATTGTTATGACAAAACGACGGCGCAGGTGAATTATTGCACTTTAACTATTGTCATAATTTTGGCAAAGAAAGTTTTATTGTACTGGGCTCAGTTGTGCTTTTTTGGTGTTTAAGTACGGTCTGTGTTTCCGCTCTTGTACCTTGAATTTGTCTTCAGGTACTCGTTTTATAAACATGATTTAATCGGATACAATTTCTGGTTTCAAAAGTATAAATTGATGTGTGAGTCTGGTGTGCGAAAAGCGTTATAAATTCATAATAACGCTTTTCGGTAAATGGATTAAGTTTTTAGTTAACTCCAATCAATAAGGGGTAAGTAAATGTATGATGTCGTGCCTCACGATTGATTTACCTTTTTGCATCGGTGCAATATTTTCGCATAGAAATACTCGTTGCTCTAAATGCATGCATGATTACATTTACAAAAATTCATACGACATGCAATGTATGCCATACAAAGAACGACAACTAATTTATAAAAAAAAACAAAAAACCATATACATAAAAACTATTGCTTACCTATCTAGACATAAATGTACCTAATTAAATAGGGTTAGAAGACATGTCGGCCTCTTGAAATATCGCCCGCAGGCGAGTTGTGACCTCTGGTAATATGCTAAGGCCGCACTCGCCCTATAGTATTTTTATCTGTGGGCCAGTCATGCAAAATCACTAGTTGTCAAGTGGACCATTTTAGTAGATTCTTATACTGATTTAAATTTTCGGAGTGAAAATGACATATCTTATGCCCGGAATATCTGGCGCAAAATGGGGGAGACCTATGTCCAACTGTGAACTGCGATAGGTTGAAGAAAGATTAAACTGACCGTCCCATTCACATAATGATATAAAAAAGGTTACCTCGTATATGTTAAGAGAGTAAAGAGACTCAATATCGGTACAGCGAAAAGAGACTAGATTTTTCCCACCAATGGTCTAGTCTAGCCGCGCATTACACTCGTACGTCTTCGCTGACGCTTACCCCGCGGTTGTATTTGCATATCGTGGCGCACACGCAGAGTTTGCGCCACAAAACCGGCTGATGGCGCGACAATCGGCGTCACATTTTATAATTATCGCCTATCCCGAACGACAGTATCGGCGGTTCTAGGTAAGGACGCCGGACTGGATACTACGCGGTTAAATAATATAATATTTTTTAGTCCAAATGCGGATACGAATTTTCAAGTATTTTGAACTCTAAAATACTTGTAGTTGCTTTTGCCTTTTCTTTTGTCTCAGAACGTAAGTTGTTAAGTTTGTTATGTAGGTACCTGAACCTATGTGAAGGCACATACTCAGGTAATAATAAAATATTTCAAAGGATACTGTGACAAAATTTCGTCTTAATACAACCGAGTACTTACATTTCATTATTTTTGTGATAAAATTCTATGACTAATGTGAATAAAATAATGCAGGATGATGTAGAGCCTGGACGCCGCTGCGATATGTGTTCTAGTGATGTTATGGTTGTATATCGGATTAAAACAGTATCAAATGCGCAATCTTTACCGGGAATCGTAAGCATAATGAGATGTTTGTATGTATTATACTCTGTATATTAACGTATCATATCAGAATGCTGCCAAATGCATCGGCTAGCGGCGCTTTTGATGCATAAGCTTACATACTTTATGCCGTAAACATATCTAATACATTTTAAATTTTATCTGTTCTCTAATACATTTTAACGTGATATATTGGATAGACGCTTGTTTATAGTTCACAATTATTTTTGGATGTACGAATATAAAATGTAGTTTGAGGTCATTTTGTGATTAATGCATATTAACACAATTTATAAATGTAAAATATGATAACCATTTATTGTGAGGAAGGTTATATAATATGTAATGTATTTATATACAATTTAACTTTTGATTATGTGCCAAACATTGAGATGAAACATTCAACTCTTAAGTATAGGTAACATAAAACCATTATTTAAACTAACTATTAAATCCATTAATTAATCTCCAAAATTCCTTTTACTTAGTAGGTACTTATTAAAAGTTCATTTGTGATAGCGAGGGATAGACAAAACACTAAATATTTAAAAATACGTTTATTAGGTTTTTCACTATAATTTTGATGTCGATAGATTGAATTGTAGTGTCAGGTTCAAAATGTCAAAAATGTGTGGAAACAAGTTACACGTACCTACTTTTTATGATCTATAAAAAAAACTACTTTATCAAAACAATAATCAATATTTAGTTCCACAAAAAATGTTCTATAAGTTGTAAACAGTAATTAGTACCTGGTCACGTATGGAAATAACACCTAATGAGACAAACTAGTAAAATGTTGTAACGTAAATTTAAAAAATATATACAATTAAAAGTATTAGACAAAGCGTAGACTGACCCTGAACCAGATGGACGGATGACCTGGTTATGATGGTGGGTAGCAGATGGATGTCAACGGTTCGGTCAGCGTGAAAATCATGAGGGGAGGCCTTCGTTCGGCAGAGGACTTTTTAGGCTGTAGTGATGATGAAAAATTATTTAAGTCTATTTGAACTATTCAACCTATCGTAGTCCTCCGCTTTTCTCATCCAGCCTTCACCAGCGACCTATCGCAAGTCGTCGGTCCATCGGGCCGGAGGGTGTCCTACGCTATGCTTGCCGAGACGCGGTTTTCACTCCATAACTCGTCTGCTCCAATGGCAATTCGAAATGGCAATGTGAGATATTTTTAAAAAGTAACCACATCTCTATATATGCTTCGGCTATGTAGTCCGTATGTCCATTATATACCTAAGTTATTAAGGGTTAATAAAGGTATGTAAATGTAGAATCGGCAGTAAGGGACGCCTCATTACACTTAATTGGAGGGCTATTCGCGGACGGACGTTAAGACCCTGATGGTTGGTTTCGAGCTAAAATGCCCGCAGTAATGTTAGGGCCAAAAAGTTACCGAATAGCCAGAAAGTATTTAAGCTCTATCTAGATTTTGGTATGTTCTTATAACTGTTTGCTTTGGTAGGATGTAAAGCAGTCGTTATAAGATGCTAAAATATTTAAATAGTGAATTAGAGATATTTTAAATAAGGTTATAATAAGGCTACAAATAGATGCAAGGGAAACTGTTAATGTGAGAATAATAATAAATTGTATGATAAACAAGACTTTAAAAATAATTATTTAACGCCCTGTAATTATTATCTCCCACAGATACAATGAAATTATCTTATTTTCCTTAAACATACAATGTAGAATAAAAATAAAATTCAAATAGTGTGACAGTTGAAACGTATAGTTTTAATTATTTATGACTAGCTTTTGCCACCCACGGCTTCGCTTGCGTTAAGAAGTTTTATTTTTCACCCCCTATTTTATCCACTTAGGGAAAGAAATAATCAAAATCCTTTCTCTCTCTTTGCCTACTACGGAAAAAAATTACACAATGCAAAAAAGTTTATAATATATATATATATACAATACAGATCTATTATATATACTATTGTAGGTAACCCAATAAACATTGCAACTTCGGAAGCTACCAATACGAGATTGCAATATCTTGAGATATATCGCAACATCTACCCGACAGAAACCAATTACTCCCGACTGAAGCGTGCTATACTTTATCGTTATCCAGCCAATTTCAATTCCTGTACCTCCGAACAATAGTTTATGAATATTTGAACTAACCTTTTCTTTATATGGAGACCAATTTCTCGCTTACTTTGCTTAAGCGACAAGGGAATTGCTGGCATAACAGATAAGGCTAAGGAAGTCGGTACAAGAGCTTTTGTTCCTAAGAAAATGTGCATTTTTCATATAGAACCCGGTTTGTTTTATGCGACGGAAAATTACCTGTAATATCAGCAGGGCAACGGTCATAATTGCTTGAATTATAATGGTAGAGGTGTAGCAAAGGAACAGAGGTGAAATTGATCCCTTTCAGGGCAATTTACAAGGAATTTATAAGGAATATGGTCTCGGGCGGCTGTGGCTCTACTAAGTTGTTAAGGTTACTGTAAGATGAACTTAAGTGCTCACCTATGTGCTTTAAATGCGTCAATTTATGGAATTTGTGTAAAATGAGCTAGGAAAATTATGGTAGGTTAACTTGTTTTTAGTCGAAATGGTTTACAATTATTAGGCATTTAATTAAGACATACCTACACACAAAGGAACTTTTTAAAGAAATAATATAATGACTATAGCATCAAAAAATATTTATGAAAATTTAATTTACGTCCGTAAATACTATCATACCTTTAAAAAAAATTGTGACTTACACAATTTTAATACTAGGAATAGAAACAAACTTGCTGTTCCAGACTTGAGACTACATAAAGTAGGGAAATCTTTTATAGGAAGATGTATAAAGTTTTTCAATAAGGTACCGCAAATATTGTCGAGTTACCTTTACACATGTTTAAAGCTAGAATAAAAAAACACCTTTCTAAAAAAGGGTACTACACTATTGACGAATATTTATGTGATAAAAATCCGTGGTCTTAAACTGCTCAGCTATTTCAGTGTTTATGATATATTGTTACATTAAGGAAAATGAAAATGTTTTTAAAAAAGGCTACACTGTTGAGTTTTCTTGAGTGCTTCTTTCTCAACAGGCCAAACCACTGAAGCGCTTTTTTTTTCAAAGCATCAAAACTCATATTTTTAGTTTAGTATTTAATCGTTTTTATTATATTTTTTATATTTTTTGACGTTCATAAGTGCTTTTGTAAGCCTAATTTGAAATAAATGTTTGACTTTGACTTGACTTGCAAACATACGAAACATATATATACAAAATTGTACATGGGAATTATTTATTTTTGAAACGCTTTTTGTCGATAGAATGGACTATTTACATGGTGGGGAATTCAAATTAGTATTCATTTCTTCCTGTTCCTTGTTTTGGAGTAGGGTAGGAGTTAATAATGAAGTAGTTAGTTTCCAAATAATGACTTGGTAAATGTCATGTAGTTACTTATTGGATTAATAAACTCATTCGTTTATTGTAGGAAAAAAATATTACCCATATTATTTCTTTCTGGTAAAACAAAAAAATATTTAACTTCCAGCTCCTTCTATGGTACCATAATACAATATATTTCCCATCGCAACGAGTAGCAATCGCGAACCCAATCACACGTTTATTTACAAACACGAAACCGAATTAAAAGGCGGCCGGCACAATTGGCTATAAGCAATCTCTTATCCGTACATCTCTATAGAGCTTTTAACATAAGCGAACAGCGGCCGCGGGCGGCGAACTAATCTCCATAACTTTAATCCTTTAACCCTCGCAGTGCCAGGAATCCAATCAAACAGTACAAGCCCCTCCAACTCTACCCCCCCACCTACGCAGCCTGTCCCGAGTAATTATCAAAGCTTTAATGACACCATAAATCGAGTGTATAATCTAATCTGGAAAAGCCCCTGGCTCCGACGCGGGCTTAATGGTGTGAAAGCTGCCTTATCTCCCGCCATGTGTGAATAGAGCTTTATAAAGCCGCCTGAAAGCTCGCGCCGGGAAACTTTGGAAAAATATGTCGTGGAACGTTCCAGATAAGAATGTGGGGCGTCGAGCGCTTTCAAGTTTAATAGAAAATCGAACATTATCGTAAAGGAGATGCCCCTAACAAATACTTCCAAAGTTTATCAGAGACATTATAAGTAGCTGTAAGATAATTCATAACTTCAGAATTTGTATACTTCATACATGGATAGGAAAATACGGGTAGAATGCTAGACATACATTCATATTGTAACAAGATTGACATTAACATATTCACTGTTTAGCAATTTTCTTTTTGTTTCCATTAATATTTAATATAGGTCAAGTTATTTATACAAAACTAGATATATGTTGCGCCCAAAATGTACTACAAATTAATACATATATAAACGAAATATTCAGTAAGGCTGAGAGCCGTCTGCGCTCGCCACTTGCCCGGTGAAGCTGTAAAGGCCATCTGCGGCCAACAGCAGTAGTCAGTTCGAAAAAATAAATAAATATTCAGAAATCAAATTCACATGTTCAATTAAATAACAACCTTGATTGATACAAATGAACACGACAATCGCCAATTGACACCGCAACTGATTTTATCGGTATTCAATATCTTTATGTTTGTATTCATTGTGTAAAAGGAAACATAAAATTGCCTTTAACTTTTATAGAGATGGAATATGGGTAAACACTTTAGTCTGACTTGACTACCCGTTACAGTCTACTCCGGGATTCAGGGCACTTCAGCGATAGTTAAGAATTTGGAGCGTAGAATGGTATACCGAAAGACACTTCGTCGATAGATAACTTTACCCAAATCCTCCTTCGTCGACCGTTGGTTTTACGAAAGAAACGTTCATCGACCGTTTTTTTACGATAAAGTTCTTCGCCGAAAGAACGTTTCGCTGACACAATGTTTCGGTGGATCACCAATTGAACTGATATTGAATTTTTTAAAATAAATTTCTCTCTATGAATGATTCTTTCGTAAAACCAACGGTCGACAAAGGCTAATATTTTGATAGCAGTACCCTACTAGGTAGGTATATAGGGACCACAGATTTCCCAATACAGGAGATGGGGCAAGCCGCGTTTAAAGTGCGACAAATGTTAGCTCAACGAGCATACACTGGCTGCCAGTTTACGCTCTGTGAGACGAGTCAAGACGTACGAATATTAGAAGAAATTACCATTTTTTTTCCAAAATGCCATCCTGTGCAATTGTAACATGCCATCATCGCAATGAATCAGTAAATTTACCAAGAAATATAATAACTTTTCACAGGTAAGAACCGAAAAGAAATTGCGTCACTGGGACTGCCTATAAACTTGGCGGCTTGTCCAGTCTAATTGTATATTCGGATGTCTGTAATAGGGACCTACGGTTTATTAAGAGAACTCAGCTACCCGTTCTCTTCTAAACAGTTTGTTCCTAAGGTGCTACCTACAGCACCCGGTAAGAATAGGGATGGTGACAATTGTATCCCAATCTTTCGTCACATAAATATAAATGCATTAATAAAATAGAAAACTCTTTGAAGACTAGAGTTCCATCCTTAAATTATTTTAATTGAAGATATTAATTTGTGTGTCCAATCGTTGATTACAGATAATAGTTCTCGCGGTGTTAGTGCCGCCGGTGTTTGCAGCACATTACTGGATTTCACGCACAATTCTATCGAACGCCTTAGCAAATTCTATTCAGTTAACTGCCACCGATTCGTCGCGTACTATAGACTGATCCATTAAAATCGATGATTGTTTTAACAACAGTTCTCTTGTATACAGTTTCCGAAGAAAGTTTGAGTGTTCATTAGACGATTTGTTTTTAAGCCTCTAGGTCGATTCGAATTTAACCAGGTATCTTCCACCGTGCCAAATTGTCATGTTTCTCACGTTTTTGTTTTCGCATAGGTAATTGATTTGTCGTCGATTAGTTTTCTAAACTATTTCTGTAAAGATTTTAAGCTTTGCTAATTGAAAATTTGCTTTCTTGACTTCTAATAAAATGCATGCTCCAACACTAATTTCATATAGGTATTTATCTTTTAGTAACTTTACCATTTTTAAACTGGGATGATACACATTAGTAATCTGGAAACGTTTTACCTATATGCATCGAGTTAAGCATATTTATATCAATGCCTAAAATTCATAAAAATTTTTGATCGACGTCAACATGCTAGTATAGGCAGTATGAAAAGTTTTCATTTATTTCTATGTAAACCAGTATATTGTTTTTGGAACGAAAATTCATTAGTTTTGAGTACCTACTGATTCCAAAAACTATTTACTTGGTTTGTACTCACTTATTAAAACACTTCTCGTACCAACAAAACATGCGTATGTTGTCCCACTGGCGACCAGGCAACGTAACAACCCCAGTCCATCTATCCCGAGCCTGCAGCGGCCATTATCCTAAAATTCAGCGATCCCCCCGCCTCGTCTAATGAACGAATAAATAAATTGTTCCCTTCTTGTAAACAACTCCGCGGTGCACTCATGGCCACTGTAAGGGGTAAGTGGATTTTGGTGTTGTGAATCTTATACGCTGTTTGCTGTCATGTACGCATAAATCGGGACGCCATTTTGGGAATACGAAAGGGTGCGTCTGTTTTGGCGGGAGCGATGTGATTGGAAAATACTAGTGTGTTTACGGATAGTTGTGCGGTTTCAAATATTTGGTATATTTAACTTATTCAATATAGGGATAGACACTTCATGATTTTGTTTGAACAATTGATTGTTATTTTAGTGGCGGTTCATATTATATTGAGTTATAACTTATAAAAGCATGTTTACAAGAATCTTAAGGAAAAAATCTAGAGCGTAACCTTCCTTAGTGGTTAAGTGTGAGTTGGATATTAAATATGAAAAAGATAAAAAAAAAACTAAAACTAAAATCACACCAGTTTGCCCATATTACTTATGCTAGTATGTACCTATCAAGACTTTTAATTGTTTATATAGGTATACGTCGAAAAACAAAAATCAAACCAGATATATCACAACAAATCTATATTATCTATGCAAATAATTCCATATGATCTCATATTTTATAATCCATTTACAATTTTTCGTTAAATTATGATACTGATAACGCAAAGCAATAATATCATCACAAATCACCGACGTTATCCGGTCGCCGCTGACTGGCTGTATCAGCCGAAGTGCTGTTCAAGGCTGTATTATTTCGAATCACATTAAATATTCTCGAAGTTTCCTTCGACATTGACTATAGAGTCTATTTACTTATATCAACCTCTACTAATGTAACGTGTAATTGATGATGGTAATTTATCTTAATAGGTGATTTTGTTGTGAGTTTAAAACTATGTATTAAAGTTTAATATATAAAATAAAAAAGATCTTATATTACGTAACTAGGTTTTAAATAAATCCAGTACAGGTTTTGGAGTCTCTTAGTAAGTAAAACGCTGTTACCTTCTTGTTTTAGGAGAAACCGCTCTTATAACATATATTAAAATTCCAGTAATAGAGACACAAAACAAATAAAAAAACTGTTAACTATCTCAGTAACATAATATATTTTTATAATTATATTACTTTTGTTATAAGTTTCATTATTGTGTAATTGTATACTAGTTCCAGTTAATTTACTTAATAAATATACAAAAAACGTGGGTACCTACGACAAAAATACTTTATTGCTACTGAAGTTATGTAGGTACCTATATTTACACAACATAATAATCCAATAGTACGGGCCACAGTCTTAATGGCACCAAAAGCTTAGATTACGCAAGACGTCCAATATAAACATGCCTCGGCAACTGAGATAACGTGAGAGGGGGTAGTTAGTCATCTATTTAAAGAAAGAACGCCATTAATTTCGGTGGGACATTATTTACTGAGCTAAGTAGGCACGGAACGGGTTCGCTGTAACACGATAAATCGAGTCGAAAGCCCCCGAATAAATCTCTCGGGTGCACGATAAGAATCGATGTCTCACGCGACGTATTTATTTACCGTATACTCCGCACCCGGAAGAGTGGGTGTCGACGAACCCGATATTTTGAGGCTTTCGAAATTCAAAACGTTTCTCGATATGACTCGAGTTTTTCGAAACTCGATTCGCATCTGTTCACGATTATTGATGGCATGTAGGTGAAAACGAATGGATGCGACTGGAATTTATTGGATGCGAAAATTATCGCTTCAGTTTTACATGCGCGTAAATCTGATTTATCCTGAGTTATCTTAACTACGGCCGGTGGATTTATTGCAACGAAACCACACACAAACCATCCGAAACGTCCACCCTCGACTTATATATTATATGCGTATCAGCAAACGGTATATACCTCGGGGGTTTTGTATTGCAATTTTTGAATCGATATCACTGCCACTGTGCTGCTTATGAATAATCGATTACTTTAATGTCGGGTTCCGATTAATCGATTTAGAGTTATGTAAGAACATTACTAGGTTGTAAATGATAATAAAGGTTCCGAGTACACCGATTATCTCTCGGTAGTCACGTTTTTACGTAATTTAAGCTTCTCTAGGTTTCTTTTTGTAATGCCGCAGTTCAAGTTTTTGTTCAGCCTCAACTTGTTTGAGGCGTTAGCGTTATCATTAGAACGAAAGAAATCTTTCGCTTAGAAAGTTGTTAGTTTCCGGGAATGTTTTGTTCAAATTTAAAATTATTAAGAGGTTGTTACGTGTACGTGTGTATGTAGGTAGGTGCTTAATGGCGCCTAAGAAAGTTTTATGCAGGTATACAACCAAGCTTCATCTAATTTACACCTTGTGTATAATTTTGTACGACATCTATTTATTTATACGACCATGTACACTTTTTAACTAAATAACTAGTTCCTAAATTGTATACATATATTATAGAGGTGCATTTAGTTTGTACACTAATTGGCACTCCAATTTTATGTGCGAAGTTTTTTTAGAAGATAAATAAGGAATCATAAAGACCGGCTAAAGATGCAGCTTATATCTAAGTTCACTTACAATTATTGCGATTTTTTCAAGTTTTTTTTTTCAAAACTTACGTAATGTAGTCGCCACCATTTCATAACCGAAATGGCGGTCGTTGACCCCGGCAGTATGTCGGTCGGTCGAGGCCGCGGGGATCATTTATCATCCAACTAACATCACCATTTATTTCATAAATAAAACCAGGACTCTGGGAAGATAGATAAAACATACACATAGAGCCATCTAGCCTTATACTTAGTTCTATTTACATACCTACATATATCACCATCATCAGCTCATCAAAAGTCCCCATCGAGGGGCACGACCTTAACTGTACTGCGTATGTGATGGTCAGGAGTATCACTTACCACCAGGTGAGCGAATTGACCGTCCATATATAACATAAAAATTACCTATTAACAAATATTTTTACCGCCGTGGATTCCGATTCGGAACTTTTGTTGTAATAGCGGATTCCTCAACCCACATTTCTTTAATAATAATAATAAAATCATTTATTCAGTGCCAAATACATACAAAGTTCTTAGTCTAAATTACAGTAAGGACACTGAAAGGTGCCCACTCAGCTTTATGTCGAGGTACTTAGTAAGCACCGCGACACTGATCTTCCGTGTGCACCGGATGCAAAAGAACGCAACCGCCTGCGCCAACGCCGTAACAGTATCTATCATCTTACCCAAACAGTTGTGAAATTTCCCAATTATCTTGTATGATAAAGTACATATTCAGGTATCTACTTATAGTGTTGTTATTAACAATGTCTAAGTACTACAATGTCTAAGAATGAAAGCGATGTAAGAACATCAGTACTAGGAAAGTATTTCAGCATATACTTTATTATTATGCTAACAAGAAGTTCATTTGTATAATGGGTTTTGGGATAGTCCAACCAAACCGCTAACGTGTGGTACCATAGCGTATCTGTGTCATTTGCCCCTATCTTTAACAACTGAGTTCTCTTATTTATTTTTAGGCTCTGATGTTTAACTTTAATAAATTCCTATGATACAAAATCCCATCTAGCCCCAAACTTAGCAAAAGCCTATATATACCTATATGGATACAAAATAACTGATAAGCATACATATATAAATGTATTTTGTAAATACATACATATCATACGAAAACACCCGAACTGTACTGTGTGTGCTGCCCGGAGATCGAACCCGGAACCTATTGTGTAGTAGCCGACGCGACGACTCGACTTTTACACCAGATGGGTCGTCAAAGAAAGTAAATATACAAGAAAGCAGATTATAAAAATGATGACATATTTTATTTAAAACTTGAAATTAAATTTTAATATACATGAAATCATAAATTGCCGTAATGTCTGAATGTATGTATGTCCGCATATTGAGTTTACGAGCGCAATGAATGAGTGAACGCCGTCAGTTGCTGCGCACTGACCGGATAGTGTACTAGGGTTTTGCTTTGGGGAAATAAATTCAATTTTGTTTGGAACATCTTAATCCTTTTATTTGATGGTCAGTGGGAGTGCAAATACCGGTTAGTGTCAGAACACGAATAGTTGAACTTAGAGTCCAGCTAGTGTCTCAACACGCACAAGGTTTTCACACTTTAGTCAGTTATTCAATATATGACATCGGCACATATAACTTGTTCCACTTAAATATAATTATAGAATAGGTATAAAAAATATAAATTGATTTTTACAACGATAATTATTAAAAAATAAAATTAAACCGCATTAAGCTGTTGTACGAGAAGAGTAACATAAGTAGGTGTAAGATTGTATCTCACCTGCTTCTAAAAACCTTATAAAAACTCCAACACACGTTCGTGCGTAATTTCTAGAAATCCCTCACAATAAGTTCTATTGTTTCACTTATCTCTTATTATAAATAAGTGCGTGTCTAATCGCTCAAGTGGTCGACAAGAGAGGACTACTAATGCCAGTGCAACCGAACGCAACCCCAGGCAGTGTTGTCGAACTTCCAACAGTTGGACTATCGATAGTTGACCTCGAAAATCATCTATACTATCGATAGTATCCATAGTATCGATAGCTTAGTTGAGCGCAATAGTATTGGTACATTGCAATACTATCAATAGTATCGTAGCTCAATATAGAAATGACTATCGATAGTATCGATACTATGGATAGCTTAGTATCGCAATAGTATTGGTACACTGCAATACTATCGATAGTATCTCAATATAGAAATGACTATCGATAGTCTCGATACTATCGGTCGTGGCAATCATCATCATCATCAGCTCATTAAACATCCCCACCGAGGGGCACGAGCCTACCCGTATAGGGTGATTAGGCCTTAGTCGTCCACGCGGGCCCAGTGCGAATTGGACGACTTCACACACAACCTTCGAATCTCTTCGCAGGCGTGCATGAAAGTTTCCTCGCGATGTTTTCCTTTATCGTAAGAGCGTCGGATAAAGTACATATATTTTTGAAAATTCGAAAACACATTGGTACGTGTCGGGATTTGAACCTCAGCCCTCCCGGTAGGAAGGCGACTGTTCACGCCATTGAGCCACCGACGCTCTCGTCGACGTCGACGGTCGTGGCAATACTATTTATAAAAGGTAAACTATCGATAGTGCAATACCGATAGTACTGATAGCGGGTGTAATTTACAAAGCCTTTTTTGTCTATATTGAGCTACGATACTATCGATAGTATTGCAGTGTACTAATACTATTGTACTAAACTAAGGTATCGACAGTATCGATACTATCGATAGCCCGATCGATACTATTGCTTTTGTCCAATTATCGGTGGACTATCGATAGCCTACAATAGTCGCCTATTGAGCGGCAACACTGCCCAGTGGCATGGATTATTCAGCGTCTTCCATATCTTCATGAATAATAAATGGTTATTGTAAATACATCAGTTCGTACTTGGAGTATATCATTTTGTATAAATGTACGAGCTGCGAAATGTTTGTATGTGTTTGGAACAACGTTATGGGAAACTTGTTTATAAGAGAGCTAAGTTTCAGAATAGGATGCTCCGACCCAGTAGCGTGCACAGAGCTTATGAGTAGGGTATGCAAAGTGAATGACAGTAATCGCAAAAACAATAAATAATTTACAATTGAGTGCTGTTGATGACAGCAGATCGCCTGTGTTTTCAAATCTGTAGAAGAAAATGGGCGAATAAGTGGGATTCAGTTAATATGTTGGCAATTTTTCGGGTTGTCTGGACGCTCAGGGTATGCACTGCTTATTTGCATATATGGAGTGCACGCCACTGGTCCGACCCGAGTGACATAGTCTCACAAACCATAGTCAAAACAAAGCTTTAACCCTTTGAACGCCAGGAATCTAGACACAATCTATTGTTTCTGACGCCTGTAGGTACTGCTCATTGGCGTTCAAAAGGTTAACGTTGTTTTAGATTACCGGAGGTTTAAAACTTCCTGTTTGCTACGCTTTATTTACAATAGGTGGATTAGAGGGTGACTGCGACCACGTACGAATTAAAGAAGCCTTAGTCACACCTTATTATATGAGTTTTAGAGAAAGTCCCATCCAAATCGATTAATCTGTACCTGAGATTAGCCGGAGTAAACTGACAAACAGAAATAAAAGTAGGTACAAGTAAATAGGTGACCTACTGCTATGTAGTCAAAAGCGGTTGTTTTAAAATTACAAAAAATCTCGTATTTTGAATTGTATTGTAAAGATTAGACCAGAACCCGCCAAACTGCACACTGTTTATTTGCTTGTTACTTAAACACAAGAAAAAGAGACTGTATTATCACTGTAACTAATAAAGATGACAATGTATTTACTATCATGCTTATGTGAACAGGCAAACAATTCATTAACCACAACGCTAGTTGAATCAGTTCCAAAAGACAAAGCACCGACTAAAGACCAACAACATCAACTCAAAAACTGCTTATTTCAGTTATTTTCCTCTTAATAGATTCGCTAACATTCTTTTTACGATCTGCACTCTAAAGTAGCCCTTGTTCGGATAAAATAAAAATCATATTCGTGTGTAGACTAGTTTGGCAAGCGAGGCATAGGGTCTGATTTATATTAGAGCAATGCAGTAGCTTGCAGTTAGTATTGATTTCCATTCGCAACGCCCCGCGCCTCGGCGGACGTCACCTCACGCAATGACGTAATGGCATACAGCCAAATACCAACAGCTGGGACAATTAAATAACATATTCATGGCGCCCGTCATCGATTTATACTATGTCATCACGTGGGCGATAATATGTACGCGTTATGCCATGTTATAACTGTGCTGATTTGTGTCAATTTCATTTTAATTAATTTAAAAATTGGTCATGTATTTTTTAGGTGACAACTGGATATTACCTACGTAATTATATATTTTTTTAAACTTTACCTATTTCATGTATATATAAGTTTAATTAGTAAAATAAATAGTTGTAACTATTGCATTTGTTATGTTTGAACCGCCTTCATAAACCTACACCGTTATCACGGGGAAAATCTTAGAAATTGAACTTACTTCCACGTCGCTTTGCCGGAAACTTAGGCGACCAAGAAAAACGATACGTCTAGGACTGAGCACGTTTACTTGTCTAGATACATACCTTTTATTGCTTTGAATAGCTTTAAATCTACAAGCTCCGCCTCTAAGCTTTCAAAGCTCTACAAAAGCATTATACACACTTTTCCAATTACCTAAAGAAGTACGAGTATCTAAGTAACTGGTGTAAGGTTACTCGGCCTAGCACACACCAGCGGACTGATAAGGAACAGGTCTCGCTCGACTCCGGCACTAACTCTCTGCCTTTATTTATTACGGGCTACGTGCTTCGAGCGAGCAACCCTCTTGCAATGTTGTTTTACCACTAAAACATATTTCTGCCAATCAAAACTCACTCTTAACTACACCCTGCTAAGAATTTAAGTGCGATTTTCAAGATGTGAAATAAGGTTTGTTAAGTAGTTCTAATTGATAACGCGCACTGTATCTGGTATTGCCATGATTTAAAAGCGTCTCAGGAATCCAATGCGGGATTTATTGGGAGTTGGCGCACCGAGTCTGAACTAGGGCTTATTTGTTGGTAATGTAGACGTACTTGTACATAAGTGTGCGCTTATTTCGCTGTAGTGTTTATCGCAGTGTCACGATATCTCTCGATAGATAAGTACAGGCTGGATTCTAGACTTTGCAGTGTTAATCTGATACTTATAAGAGTTTTAGAATATTGTTTGCTTAGAAAACCTTAAAATATATAAAGAATTTGTTTGGGAGAAAATACATCGCATTTGAAACTTATTTAACATCTTGGGAATTTTTATGTAACATTTTGTTCAATATGATATCAATATTGTGACCAAAATTGTTTCCTTATAACAGTTATAATCCATGTTTAATCGCATTAAATCTATTAACGAGTAGGTGCCTTTAATTACCAAATCTTCTCCTGTACACTTTTAGTGAAATGAACAATTTATATTTTTATTTTATATGTAAAATTATACCTAGTGTATTTTATGTGATCAAAGTCTATTAATATCAAGTATAAACATTTTAGCCATACCTTTACTGTATAATTTAACGTAGTATTTTTTTAGTAGGTACATAAAATAATAATGGGCCTGTTTTTTCAACACTTATTTAAAACTATTTCAAAGTTTTCTCTGTACCCTTGTAGATATGAAGACAAGCAGCGCTACCGGCGTAATTTATTTACATTCCATGAGCGGCCATATTTTAAATTCATGCCATGCAAATTAGTCATGTCTCAAGGCGAGGCAATTACTAAGGTCTCTGAGCTTGTAGTTTATAAATCGAAAAATGCTTTATGTGCCCGCAAGAAGTTAAGAATAAATAAATGAATGCCTGTTTTCGGACACGCACCATCTCTTGCGCTCTTATTGAGCAATAGCGTGCGAGACCGAGATAGAAGATAAGATGGATGACCCGTTCGGAAACCAGTTTATCATCGGACCAGTCGTCGTTTTGGCGGGAGGCGTCGATGGCTGGCTTTTGCTGTTTTTTTATGCCGCGACGTCTACCTACGTTTTTTGCGTGGAATCTAAGCAGCAAATCAAAATGTCTACCTGCTTATACCGAAATGGTTGGTGACCTTACTTTGTCCTCATCTTTGACAAAAGTGTTTTTGAATAAAATTTCATAGGCAGAATCGTTTGGCATATTGTTACTACAACAGGGCAAAGAGTAGACTTTAGTATACCCAATTTTTGTGAATCATGATTGCAGAGCAATCTCGAATCCTACTCTGAATTAAAATAGGTACCTATATATATACATTTATTCCTGTTAATAATAAATAAATGAAGCCCATATGTAAGCTTATCAAAATCTTGAATTCAAACAAATTGAATAAACAATACCAAACTGTAGTGCTTATTAATATTGATTATAAACAAAGTTCTCTTCGGTAATTTTTGGCATAGCAATCGTTTATTGAGTAACTCGAAGCAACTTTTCGCCAGTAAATACCACTTGCGCCTGTTTTATCGTCCAAATTGTGCTGGCTCGCGACTCGGCAGTCGTTGGTCTTCTTAATGATTGCACTTTCTGCATTTAATTGTACGTACAAATTATATTAAAATTAAATGTTCACCATATTATTGATTGGGAAAAAACGACGTGAAAAACCCATACATCTTTCAGGCTATCCAGGCTATCCCTATCAGGGTGTC
Organism: Leucinodes orbonalis; assembly: GCA_019425675.1. Classification (NCBI taxonomy): domain Eukaryota; kingdom Metazoa; phylum Arthropoda; class Insecta; order Lepidoptera; family Crambidae; genus Leucinodes; species Leucinodes orbonalis. The sequence continues at coordinate 183,967 of PQWD01006286.1, forward strand.
CCAGAGGGTAGACTGTCTAGAATCCGTAACTCTAAATGACGTCAATAGTGCTTATCCTTGGAACATTATGGAGGTATATATTAGCGGTAATTAATAAAAGGAAATCAATCCTCAATTCAGTTACTACTACTTGGTTACTGTGGATTAGCTAGCAATAAGTAGTAAATAAGAATCTGCGCGCTTTTTTTACACATTTTATGAGTGGTCAAGTTACTTACTACAAAGTAAGATTTTCCCCTTATCAAAAACCATTCTTTAAAATTACTCTTGTTTTATGAAAATCGCTCGCTTGACACAAAAAATGACACACGAAAACAACGGTGACAGCTGGCAAAAAGCTTAATTAATTAAACTGACACGAGTATTTAAAACCTTTAAAAGTGCTTAATCTAGAGACAATGAAGTGGCCATCGCTTATTATGGAGAAACGAAGAACGAGAAGTGTACATTGGGATTTATGGGCATCTCATTGGGATGCCAACAAGGGCCAGTGGCCTTGTACGGCGGTAATTAACAAACCTTGGCTTTTTATTGAAGGTGATTAAGAACGCATGGAGTGTATTTAATTAATTATTTAAAGACTTAGGAGAAACACGAGTATAGAATTGAATGTTTAATCGAATCGACTACTACTAAATTCTAATGTTATGAAAATAAAAATTCTAATAAATTTTGAAAAGGTACTTAGCATTAACAAATGTTTGAAACTATTTAACTTTTAAGTATATTTCGCATAAATCAAATTAATATCGAAGTGTTATTTATGAAATATAATTTTAAAAAATCACGATTCTTTAATCTGTTGGAACCTGTACCGCTAAAACATACAAGCGGTTTGCACATAATTCATGTCCAAAATCGCTTACCGCTTAAACTTGCTCCGCGGCCATTTCAAGATTTATAATTTCGAAAGTTAAACTTTAACCTCGATAAGGAAATAACAAGTACCAGGGTTGTATCGGTACTTTTGAAAGCGGCACAGATATCCTCGATCACAGTTACTGATACTAGGTTCGATTGGGCGCGACCAATCGCGATTTCATGGACAATTTTTGATATTGCCATCAATAAATTTGTATTGAACTCGTTAGCATATTACTTGGTCGATAACATTGACTCTCAGACTGTGTGGCGACGAGTCAATTGATTAAGAATAAAAGATTCGGAGATTTTAATGGTAATAAATCGATTTAAAGCAATTATAAATGCAGAGTTAGACACTTTAGAGATGGTTTGAATTGAAACAAAAACACTATTTCTAAGTGTTAAGTTAATGTTACATTCAATGGATGTGTTAATATTTTTTTTATATATCGAAGTTAAGGCATTGAAAAACGCATTCAATAAACTTATCAAAATGAAATGTTGAGTTAAATCAAGCTATTTCTAATGATTATTTGTAACATTTGACATGCAAGATTTTGAATTTAAACAGTTTTGTCAGCTATACCTACCTTAAGTGAAACGGCTTAATAAATCTCGCTTTTGTATAAATTAATGAATCAGATATTGTTTTAAAATGTCCAGAAGTAATAAAAATGAAATAAATATACGATAACTGATTTTAAAATTACAGTTATTCAATTTCACACCATATCGCATTAACTGCAGTACTTACGCATCTTGATATCCTTGACACCTTTGTCACCTGAAACAAGAAAACCGATAAATAGGAATTAACCATAATGCAGATAGCTTTAAAAAAATATGTTTCACATTGCATCATTTGTTTTTAATACATTACTTATATAAAGGGCTTTATTTTACCGAGATGCTTAATCTTAGTGTAAATTGTATGTGATTAATGTAGTTATTATAACGAAAAGTATCTTTGTTTATATAGATGGTTAAGGTTAGGATTTGTTTTGTAGTTTGTAGTGCGTTTTCATTAGATTAACATAGATAGGCCTAACTAGTTGTATGAGTTAATCTACAAAAAACTATGCCAACAGGATAACATTTAAGCAATTTTATAAAGCCTTCATAAAATATTTGGTTCATAAATATTCAAGTACTGGTTTCACACTCATCATCATCAGCTCATTAAACGTCCCCACCGAGGGGCACGAGCCTACCCGTATAGGGTGATTAGGCCTCAGTCGTCCACGCGGGCCCAGTGCGGATTGGACGACTTCACACACAACCTTCGAATCTCTTCGCAAGCGTGCATGAAGGTTTCCTCACGATGTTTTCCTTCACCGTAAGAGCGTCGGATAACGTACATATATTTTTGAAAATTCGAAAATACATTGGTACGTGTCGGGATTTGAACCCCAGCCCTCCCGGTAGGAAGGCGACAGTCCACACCACTTAGGCACCGACGCTCACACTACTTCCAATAAAACTATTTTATATTATATTTCTTCGTTCGGATTAGCTCCAAATTTACCGTTACCAGAATTCATATTATTCGTCAAATAAACAATATCTCAAACAACCACGAGATTCAACACCCATGCATGTTGTATATTTTCTAACTCATATCCAATGCCATCAGCCAAGTGCAACCGGGCCCGCGTCTAAAACCAAATTGCAGACAGTCTACGATGTGGCGAATAAACACACGACAATATTAAACGCTTAATTACCCCAAGGTGATGTGTCTAACTGCAGTCCAAGAAACAGACGTAGGATACCACTTGGTAATCGTATGTAAATTGCGCTCGACCACGCGTCTGTACAATTAATTTTGCCAGGGCTGGCAGATGAACTTGTCAAAAGAACAAAATACTTATTGGCAGCTTGCACTGCAACATTGAGTTGGAAGTTGAATGTCAGCTGGGGGCTTTGTGAAAGGTCAGTGTACTTTTGTTTTGCCTACTTTTAAGGTTAAAGTTACGTGTGGTTGTATGTTAAATATAGTTTCGGTTGATATTAGGAACGAAAAGATAGAGACATGAGCTCGCGTCTCGCTATAGTAAACCCTGTTATACCAGGTGTCCTGGCTCTTCAGATCTTCATCGAGAAATCATCTTACATAATTCATCGGTCCATTGTAGGTACCTAAACGTGTCTCGTGTTTACTGATCCCATTTTAAGAATTAATGATTTCTATTTAAATAACCTTAATATGTATATTACACGACAGAGCAGGACTCGAATATCTGGCGCAAAATGGGGAGACCTGTGTCCAGCAGTGGACTGCGATAGGTTGAAGAGAGAGAGAGAGAGAGTATATTAAAGATGGAAGTCTCGATAAGTGACAACCCTCAATTATTGTAATCAATTCAATCGAGCAACAAGACTGTCTGACACGGTACACGATGTTCAATTGAACTGATTTCAATATTCAAACCACTTTCCGTTACTGATTACTCGATCTCTCATTGTTTTGTAAGTAGTAACGTTTTGGTTACGTCACGTCCAATGCATCTCTATGGTAGGACCAATGCCTCACCTTTATTTACATTTATACAAAGTATATTACGAGACTTTGGTGAACGGGCATCATCATCAGCTCATTAAAAGTCCCCACCGAGGGGCACGAGCCTACCCGCCTAGCCGTATAGGGTGATTAGGCCTTAGTCGTCCACGCGGGCCCAGTGCGGGTTGGACGACTTCGCGCACAACCTTTGAATCTCTTCGTAGGCGTGCGCAGGTTTGATCACGATGGTTTCCTTCACCGTAAGAGCGTCGGATAACGTACATATATTTTTCGAAAATTCGAAAACACATTGGTACGTGGCAGGATTTGAACCTCAGCCCTACCGGTAGAGGGCGACAGTCCACACCTTTGAGCCACCAACGCTCTTGTGCCACGAACGGGCATAGTAATGGTAATACATTACTTAAAATAAGTGCCTTATAAATTAAGTGTCTATAATAACCGTTACTTATTTATATTTACTTATAAAATGTGCTTTAACAGGTGGCAGGTGCTTTTTTACATCTATTTGTTTTAGATGGAAGCCTACCATAAAATTCGAATTATTCTATGCAAATGTAATTTAGATCTAACTAAAGGTCAGTATAACAATAATAACAATATAAACATATAGCTAACTAGAATTTAAGTGTAATATGTTTAGACATATAATGCAAAGGGAAATCTTACACAATTGACCGTCTCTCTCTCTTTAATCTAAATCAGTGCTAGACATACAAGTAAGTCTGCCCTATTTTGCGACAGATATACTGGTGCTTCATTTGGTCTTTGGTCCATCGGGCCGGAGGACGTCCTACGCTACGCTTGCCTACGTGTCTTTACTTCAGAAGTTTCAGAACTGGTCTGCTCTTATTCTTAATCTTTAAAACTCTGGAATTCTAAGTACAATAAAAACACTATTGTAGGTGTCTGGTTTGTATATAAGATTGTTAAAGGTTACGAAGTATGGTATGTACCACCTTTATAGGAAATATTAATTCAACCCTGAAAACTTAAGGCGTCAGGAACAATAGATTTTCTAGCGTGTCTGGATATCTGGATTTCTTTTTTTTAAATTAATGCATAGAGAGCGAGTGCACTATAATATATTTTTGGTTAGTTTATAAAGTAATTATACAACTATTATAAATCATAAATGAATATTCAATGAGAAGGTAGGACACCTAGTCGGTAGCTTAGGGGAAGAACATTTACTAAGATAGTAAAAAAACACCATTGTTTTTGAAGACAGGATCCCATGATCCTATCATGTTAATGGCCTCCTTATTATTATGCTAATAATTTTGAAAGTGCTTTATAATTAGTGGGTTATTACATATTGTAAGTTAATCAGCAAGTTAAAGTACTGTGTCTCCTCACACAGATAAATTGCAAGCTCCATTAAAATCACGTCTCTTTCACTCGAATCGACTGTGTTTAAGAATGACGCCCCCCCCCCCCTTTACAATTAAAATATACATTTTTATACATAACTGTATATAAATAATATTAAATAAGTTTCAAATAAAGCTACAGCACAACCAAGTAAACTGTCTTACAAACAGCAATCACTCGGCGATAGCACGAGCGCGCCTATCTCCGCCAAGTAATCTACTTCACACCTACCCAGACCTTACGATGAAGTAAAAACAACTCGCCTTACCCATCCTTGTATAGAAATGCCGTGAATGACGGGAATTATTACAGCGAGTCTCACCCATGACGCCGAGAGCTCGGATGAAGTACATTTAAATAGTAAACGCTGGATTTACTATGGTATAATGTACAATGTACATAACTCGCATTACCCGCGCGCAACTTGTACACAGTTATAAATATGGCGGGAACGGACATGGCTTTAAGTTGTGAGAGTCGTTAGTCACACAGCACAAAAGGTTTGTTAGTAGAAGTTATGAAGAACTACTCTGTGCCCACGCAATTTGATGGGACTGGCTTTGCTATGCTTCCTATTTATGTGGAGGTTTTGTTAACTCGAGCTTCGCCATTGGTAAAAGTGATTAGTTCATAAAGTAATAAAAATATATTGTTTTTTCTGCTAATGTTGTTATAAAAGAGCTCAGTAAATTTAAATCGCAAGGTACCATAATTAAATGCGACCTTTATCTAGGTACACTTAGTAATCTTAAAAAACATAGGAAAGTGTGTGAATCTCAATCCTTTAATTGTATCCTCAATATGTTCGATTATAAAAAATAAATTATACACAAGTGCCTAACATAGCAAAATGATTTTGTTTATATTAAACAAAAACAATACTAAGTACGTAATATCTTAATACTACGTTAATTTTGTTTACGTTACTTGTTGTAATGATAATTGTTTACTATTGCATGTAATCGTTACCTTGCAGTTGTATCTACTTTATCAATTATTCTCTATAAAACAGATGCTCAAATTGCTAAAGACAAAGAAATCCGTCGCAGACGGAACACAAAGCACCGAAGCCCTTTGAACATTGAGTCGGAGGATGTCGCCGGGCTGTGATTCCATCAGCACGACGACGATGCTGTGTAATAATGTCAGTGGCACGCTTTGATCCGCACCTTAAATGTTCATGAGTATGCCAGAGCGAGAGACGTGCCCTTGTCAGTGACACGTCATGAGCGAAAGCGATTATCATAATATGTGAACTCGGAAAACAATTCATATTATGTGGGTGCGAATGATAAAAACATTGATGTCCAGTAATGCAAAATAATAATAATAATAATAAACTTTTATTGCACATAAACATATACAAGGGGAAAAACATGGACAGAACAAAAAAGTGTACAAATAAGCGTCTTATTACTAAAAAGCAATTTCTTCCAGACAACCTTCAGAAGAGGATAGTTCTTTAAAATTATGTTAAATCTATTTATTAGGTGGTAGACTCGATACTGAGTCGTCTAGGTAGGTACCACCACAGTGCCAGATGGTGTCCTGTAAAATAAGGTCGCCATGCACTTTTGTGTTCCGAGATGAGAGCACTGTAAAACTACAAGGTATATACGGTCTAACATCTGTTGTCTGTTTTTGGTGACGGGTGCAGTGCGGTTTTGACGGAGAATTATAACTGTCTATCAGTTGTTGATCTCCTTCAATGGTGAGCGTCCTGATCGTCTTGTACACTTATAACATAAAACAATCATAATTATCACTATAAATTAATCTAAAGTGACTGTGCTGGTATGTACTGACACTTTAGATTAATTCGAGTCGAGTTCCTTGGTAGTTTGTACATAAGATTGTGATTCAGACCTCATAACAGTTAAGATAATAAGTGTTTTGTTAAAATGATGCTAATTTAAATGATAAATGAATCATATTTTGTAATATTAAATCCGAGTTTATTTGTAAAAACTATGGCAAAATGCTCTATTACCATGGAGTTTGACCCTAAACTCAGTAGTTTTCTGTCAAGGTTTGTAAAGTTTAAAGTAAAAACTGTTTTAATCAATATTGAAATTTCCTATTAACACTTTTAGATTAGAAAGAAAAAATATTTATTTGGTGCAATACAAATTATAACACGTTAGTCCTTAAAATAATATTTATTTTAAATTGTATTAAATATATTTTTAAATAATATTTATATTTGAAGAAATTGAAGACTACGAGTTACGACTAAGTAAAACGCTTCTGCTCATACCTTGCAGTTATCATTAACAGAGCAAATGAAACGTGTGGAATTTATATGAGCTCAGTATGGGCACGTGTTTATCCCAGACGTCGTCCGCATAACACATGTGACAAACCGAAAGCAATTCCCGCGTTAGTTGACTAGAACATGACTAACATGGAACACAAAATGGCGGCAAGTAAATTTACTGGCTTGCGTTAATAATGCCTTAATTTCAGATCTCACGTATTCGTAAGTATATCCTATAAAATATAAAGAGGTATTATAATAATCATAAAACTCGCTCGTGACGTTACTCGAGGGAGCTAATGACTTGGTTGAGGGTGATGATGTCGACAACTCAATGTCAATCGTTTCAATCGGGTAAATATATCTTTATAGATACCTACTATTAAACTATCAAATTATAGTTTTAATAACATTAAAGTTATATTGATGCCAACGTATACATTACGTAAGTTCAATAAGCATCTGTAAGTATGTAAATAAGATTTTATTATTTACTAAGACAAACGTATAAACCGTTGAAAGGAAATATGGGATAGAAGAAGAGAAGTTTCGGGCTCCCGCTCACCTTACTCAACAAAATACAACATACGCCTTGATTCATGAGGTTCTATATGAGGCCGTGGTATCAGTCCGGTAGAGTCGGCCCAAATGTGGCCCTTCCACACTCATTTTTTGAACTCGAAACTAGTTTCGTTATGCGTGGTACGTGTGTTGTTATAGTTGTAAGGCCTATGATTCTGTTAATTACATAAAGCTTCGCTCGTAAAATAATGGTTTGTGATTTTAACCGACTTCAAAAAAGGAGGTTTTCGATTCGCCCGTATAAATACTTTTATAAGTTTTTTCGCGGATATCTAAGGTATCTTCGTCGTTTATGAACCGATTATTTAATAGAGCTTCTTTTCTTTACTAGCAAAAAAATTTCGTTTGGTATGCCTTTTTGGATAACCATCATTAATGGTTTTTTTTTAAGATAGGATCGGCTTTTATTTTTTTATTGATGATTAAAAACACGTAATTATGAATTTTAGTTACTAACCAATACTTTACTATTTACCAACGTACTAGTACCCACCTTCTGGTATATCTCAGTTTAAATATCCATTCCTATCATTATAAAACTACAAATTTAAACTCCAGTACCAGCAAAATCATGAAGTAAAATTCTTACCTATGTAACTGCAAAGTAACTTCAATGAAATATCATGTAAATGTAGCCTTATTTCCGACTACATCGCGTGTAGTATATTCTTAAAATAGAACAGATATTTTCCTTTCAAAATACATGTCACGTACAAAGTCGTGACCTATGTGGTCAAATTACGTTTTGACTGTTTTAATCTGTTGTACGCGTTTCTGGTTTTATCCACATCTAACCTTGGACCTTTAGAAGAGTCCTAACATATAATTTTATTTTTGGAGACTATAACATAGTTTAGGTATTTTTCCCCTTGTAGAATAGACACTCTACAAGGGGAAAAATACCTAACCTATGTTTCAAATTGTATTGTTGTAATTGAAAGTTAAATGGCATCACTAATATAAATATCAGAAAAGTTTCAATAATATTCATTCTTCAGCTAAATCGCAGCTGGCGGATCGGACTAGGTATTATGGCTATCTAAATTTACTTCTGAAGTGAATTCAAAATATACTTATAAAAGCTTATTTTTTATGTATACGACAGGACCTTAAACACATAGGAAACGTGAGAAAATTCCTAGCTCTTTCAAAATTTTTTTATTCCCATTCTATGTTGAAAACTCGACTCTATTACATTGACTCTACGGTGTAATTACATAAAATTGCATCCGGACGGTCATTTTTAAGTGCAAATGATCATACCTTATTCGTGTTATAGCATCCAGAAGGCGTATTTATTTATACCTAATACTGTTAATGATAAATATTTATGACTTCTGTCTTGTATAATTCATTATCGAACGTTATTTATTAGGTTCCCGGTATAATTCGCTTATTTGCACCTCTCTTTATGTTTACATAGTGTTTGTCTTTGTAATCAGTTGTAGAGCTTTGTCGATAGATAGTGGTTAAGTATTCAATAGTAGTGGTATTGTAGGAAATTTGTTACTATGTTGTTTTTTAAGTACATGTGTAACTCTCTCAAGTTTGGTATTTTGGTATCGAAGTACCTTACGATTGTAATACCTATTTACTGTAGTCGGTAGGGGAGTGGGTTAATAATATTTTAGTGTAATTTTGTAGTGTATAGAAATCGTTATCGAGAAGTCTGGTGCCTTAATTACTATCTAATTATAGTACAACTATATTAGACTTTGTGTGCATAAGATTTAAATGTATTTTAAATCTTATGCACACAATGAAGTGGTTGTAGTGTACTTATATCTACTAAAAATCAATGTTTTATAATGTTATGGTTGGTTTTTGAAATGAAACAAAATGACTTCACTTATTTTGTTATCATAACAAACTATACCCTGAAATCACCCACACTCACACCCACAAAGAGATGTAGGTAACTACAAAGATATTCTAAAATCAGACATAGGCCAGCATACCGAACAAATAGACCATCGTACATTTAAAGCAGCACATTGCAAACAAAGTACAATATACTAGCTCGTTACGGATAAAGCGTCAAGTCGTAATTTTCAATTTGTGTCCGCTTCCACTGTAAATATGCGTCATACGTCAGCGTCGTGGTGAACGCGCCCCTAGAGCTGGCATAAAGTTGGATTAGAGTGTTTTATTCGCTCGGCGGGCAAGCAGTGGGGGTATGTCAAGGCGTAAATCATAATAGTTATATGAAATGTAATATGTTTTAATATAGTAAATTTGGAAATTTAATAACATGGAAATAGTGTTCTGAAACAAGACCTGAAGCTCCCTTTTTGTATATAGAAGGTAGGAATACATTCATCATACATTTATTATAACATGTGCAGAATTATATCTGAAACTTGTTTTCATACTCATAATGAAAGTAACGATCAGATTCCAGTATTTTTATGAAGCTTCAATTTTATAGAACAAATGAAGGGAAGAAAGAAAGAAGAAATTTCTTCTTTCTTTCTTCCTATTTAATAATGATAACAAACAATTAAGTAATGCAATATCAAATTGCTTATTTTACCGAATCTCTAATATTTTTTTATTAAAAACTTTCATGGGTAGGGAAAAGTTCATAATGAAAATCTTCATCACTAAAATACTGAAATGAGCACTATCTATAAGATGTGGCTTCCCAGACTCCTTACAGCTGGTCACATTCAAAACTTTTCTTATTAAGTACTCGAAGTGCTCTATAGGTACCTAGTACAGTTTAAGACACTTAAGTTTAATTAAAGTTCTCCCTGAAGCGCAGCGCAATTACTCGGCCCGTGTAAATGCAAATAAGTTTGGAGCACCGTGTTGTTTATGCTGGACACTGCGACCAGGCACGTTTTCCAATTGCAAGCACCGTGCCTCTTAAGCGTGGAACATAGCACAGGGAACGCTCATCGTCAGGCACAGTGCGTCAAAAGTTTGCGGTTCGAGATGAATCCAGTTTCGGGCACTCGGCAAAGTTGCCGGCTAACTTATTGCGGTCGTCCTGAAGTTTTACCGCAACACGCAAGTTAAGAAACTTCTGGTCTTGAATTTCCGAAACTTGTCTTGCTTTAAGCTATTATTTTAAGGCTAGTTTTTAATGTATGGATGTTTTGAGTTTGGTTTACGTTAATTTTATACGGTTACCGCAAGTAACCATGTGTCATGAACATGAATGTAACCATGGGCGGCATGATAATCAAGCTTAGTAACCGATTTCAATATTAATTATTGTTAGGATAATGTTATACTTGTAGTACCTACTTAGTGCTTTGGCATGTGTAGGTACCTATGCTGATTTCAAGTTTAATGCTACCGATCATTATTTAAGTATCTATAACCAGTCAAATACTATTTAACTATTTGTATGCTTGCGCCGACATAGAAAAACCTTAATGCTATATGTACACTGTGGGTACCTAAGCTTTGTGAATTCTTGCATTACGCAGGCCTACATTAAATATTCCAAAATTAAAATTTTAAATTCGATATGAATATAAACGCCGATAATTTACCCATATTGGCACGGAAACAAAAACGATGAAATTGCCTCTCGTCAGCCGTCCGACGGCGTAAATGAAAATTCATTCAAGGTTTAAAATTGCGAGGTAGCAAAAAACAAGGGCGCAGTACTTACCCAATTACTGACATAAAGGACTGGCACCTTATAACTACGGATTCGGAGTGACGTGAGCAGAAAGCATGAGGGCAATTTGCACTCGCGACGCATTAATTGTTTATTTATACATTGTTTGTGATCACACGGCCAGTTACATAAGGGCTGAGACACACCGGTGGTAATCGGGCTTTTTGAAAAATAGCTTCGTTAAATCAATCAATAAATAAAACATAATTTTAATCGTGGAAACCGATGTTTGTGCATTGTTTATAAAAACAAGTAAGCCAAATAAACTACTTCGTCATTTCAGCCGTCATGTTCACTCCTAGACAAAAGCATCACCTAAAGTATTTACGCAGACCAATCCCTAGCTGTCAAATACGTCTGCTACCGCTACCTTGACCAAGTCAATGTTGGAGGTAAAAACGTTTCCGCTATCGGCCATCGGTTTGCTCACTTGAGGGATAGTTATCCAAAGCAAATAACGTCTTGCAACTCTCTCATTGGATCCAGTAAAAGAATTCGGTGCCTTGGGGAACACCTTTAGAGGACGGGTCTTAGTCCATTACTGATGTGGTAGGTTCATTGTAGGTTCTTCCCACAGATTTCCCAATACAATGTTATTCCGATGTCTGTGGTTCTTCCCTAAATAAATTGCAAAATAAAATAATTAATAGATACAGCATAAAATACAGATAAAACTCAACATCATAGTAATGAATTATTTTCAATTGATATCTAAGTAATGACCTAATGACAAAACTATGTAAGTAATATTATGACAAGTTTTTTTCGAAGATCCCACTTTTTAGGACCTGGTCATAAAAATATACCATTATAAATATAAATAATTAACGATTCAAAAGTATATTTCAAAGATTTATTTAAATAAAGATATTTTGAGTTTAAGTATATAAGTTAAGTACTTAAATGGTTTCCGCTCAACATATAAACGATGCGCGCCGGCGCACTACGACCTATGGTACCATCGACCATTTTTCGAGACGGCCTAAATGGGTATTTTAAAAAAACCTACTTATTGCTCTCTGTATGTAATTGTCTTAAAATGTATTTATAAGTCATTGGCAAGAAGTTAAATTGAAGTGTGTCACAGTGATCGATGTGGCGATTAAAATTTATGATGCGTGGCTTTTTTGTTGTAATTTAATTGGGCAAACTGGTGTATTTTGGAAGTGACACAGTTTTTTCTGGTATCTTTATCATAAAGTCATACAAGGGAATGTNGCCTTAATTACTATCTAATTATAGTACAACTATGTTAGACTTTGTGTGCATAATTTAAATGTATTTTAAATCTTATGCACCAATGAAGTGGTTAGTGTACTTATATCTACTAAAAATCAATGTTTTATAATGTTATGGTTGGTTTTTGAAATGAAACAAAATGACTTCACTTATTTTGTTATCATAACAAACTATACCCTGAAATCACCCGCACTCACACCCACAAAGAGATGTAGGTAACTACAAAGACTATTCTAAAATCAGACATAGGCCAGCATACCGAACAAATAGCATCGTACATTTAAAGCAGCACATTGCAAACAAAGTACAATATACTAGCTCGTTACGGATAAAGCGTCAAGTCGTAATTTTCAATTTGTGTCCGCTTCCACTGTAAATATGCGGTCATACGTCAGCGTCGTGGTGAACGCGCCCCTAGAGCTGGCATAAAGTTGGATTAGAGTGTTTTATTCGCTCGCGGGCAAGCAGTGGGGTATGTCAAGGCGTAAATCATAATAGTTATATGAAATGTAATATGTTTAATATAGTAAATTTGGAAATTTAATAACATGGAAATAGTGTTCTGAAACAAGACCTGAAGCTCCCTTTTGTATATAGAAGGTAGGAATACATTCACATACATTTATTATAACATGTGCAGAATTATATCTGAAACTTGTTTTCATACTCATAATGAAAGTAACGATCAGATTCCAGTATTTTATGAAGCTTCTTTTATAGAACAAATGAAGGGAAGAAAGAAAGAAGAAATTTCTTCTTTCTTTCTTCCTATTTAATAATGATAACAAACAATTAAGTAATGCAATATCAAATTGCTTATTTTACCGAATCTCTAATATTTTTTTATTAAAAACTTTCATGGGTAGGGAAAAGTTCATAATGAAAATCTTCATCACTAAAATACTGAAATGAGCACTATCTATAAGATGTGGCTTCCCAGACTCCTTACAGCTGTCACATTCAAAACTTTTCTTATTAAGTACTCGAAGTGCTCTATAGGTACCTAGTACAGTTTAAGACACTTAAGTTTAATTAAAGTTCTCCCTGAAGCGCAGCGCAATTACTCGGCCGTGTAAATGCAAATAAGTTTGGAGCACCGTGTTGTTTTGCTGGACACTGCGACCAGGCACGTTTTCCAATTGCAAGCACCGTGCCTCTTAAGCGTGGAACATAGCACAGGGAACGCTCATCGTCAGGCACAGTGCGTCAAAAGTTTGCGGTTCGAGATGAATCCAGTTTCGGGCACTCGGCAAAGTTGCCGGCTAACTTATTGCGGTCGTCCTGAAGTTTTACCGCAACACGCAAGTTAGAAACTTCTGGTCTTGAATTTCCGAAACTTGTCTTGCTTTAAGCTATTATTTTAAGGCTAGTTTTTAATGTATGGATGTTTTGAGTTTGGTTTACGTTAATTTATACGGTTACCGCAAGTAACCATGTGTCATGAACATGAATGTAACCGGGCGGCATGATAATCAAGCTTAGTAACCGATTTCAATATTAATTATTGTTAGGATAATGTTATACTTGTAGTACCTACTTAGTGCTTTGGCATGTGTAGTACCTATGCTGATTTCAAGTTTAATGCTACCGATCATTATTTAAGTATCTATACCAGTCAAATACATTTAACTATTTGTATGCTTGCGCCGACATAGAAAAACCTTAATGCTATATGTATACTGTGGGTACCTAAGCTTTGTGAATTCTTGCATTACGCAGGCCTACATTAAATATTCCAAAATTAAAATTTTAAATTCGATATTGAATATAAACGCCGATAATTTACCCATATTGGCACGGAAACAAAAACGATGAAATTGCCTCTCGTCAGCCCCGGACGGCGTAAATGAAAATTCATTCAAGGTTTAAAATTGCGAGTAGCAAAAAACAAGGGCGCAGTACTTACCCAATTACTGACATAAAGGACTGGCACCTTATAACTACGGATTCGGAGTGACGTGAGCAGAAAGCATGAGGGCAATTTGCACTCGCGACGCATTAATTGTTATTTATACATTGTTTGTGATCACACGGCCAGTTACATAAGGCTGAGACACACCGGTGGTAATCGGGCTTTTTGAAAAATAGCTTCGTTAAATCAATCAATAAATAAAACATAATTTTAATCGTGGAAACCGATGTTTGTGCATTGTTTATAAAAACAAGTAAGCCAAATAAACTACTTCGTCATTTCAGCCGTCATGTTCACTCCTAGACAAAAGCATCACCTAAAGTATTTACGCAGACCAATCCCTAGCTGTCAAATACGTCTGCTACCGCTACCTTGACCAAGTCAATGTGGAGTAAAAACGTTTCCGCTATCGGCCATCGTTTGCTCACTTGAATAGTTATCCAAAGCAATAACGTCTTGCAACTCTCTCATTGGATCCAGTAAAAGAATTCGGTGCCTTGGGGAACACCTTTAGAGGACGGTCTTAGTCATTACTGATTGGTAGGTTCATTGTAGGTTCTTCCACAGATTTCCCAATACAATGTTATTCCGATGTCTGTGTTCTTCCCTAAATAAATTGCAAAATAAAATAATTAATAGATACAGCATAAAATACAGATAAAACTCAACATCATAGTAATGAATTATTTTCAATTGATATCTAAGTAATGACCTAATGACAAAACTATGTAAGTAATATTATGACAAGTTTTTTTTCGAAGATCCCACTTTTTAGGACCTGGTCATAAAATATACCATTATAATATAATAATTAACGATTCAAAAGTATTTCAAAGATTTATTTAAATAAAGATATTTGAGTTTAAGTATATAAGTTAAGTACTTAAATGGTTTCCGCTCAACATATAAACGATGCGCGCCGGCGCACTACGACCTATGGTACCATCGACCATTTTTCGAGATGGCCTAAATGGGTATATTTAAAAAAAACCTACTTATTGCTCTCTGTATGTAATTGTCTTAAAATGTATTTATAATCATTGGCAAGAAGTTAAATTGAAGTGTGTCACAGTGATCGATGTGGCGATTTAAAATTTTATGATGCGTGGCTTTTTTGTTGTAATTTAATATGGGCAAACTGGTGATATTTTGGAAGTGACACAGTTTTTCTGGTAATCTTTATCATAAAGTCATACATAGGGAATGTTTTGATAAAATTGCGGTAAAGAGAAAGCGTCTAGACTTAAGTTTGGACCTGATGGAATTGTATTTTTTTGTTCAGGACAAGAAATTGCAAACAGGGACATAAGTATTCCAAATCTATTGAGTCTATAATCAATGGAGAATCAGCACAAAAATCCACGTAAGTTTTAAAACGTGCTACATGCTTAGATATAGACCAAGGCATGAAAGTAGTCAACATCATCAGCTCATTAAACGTCCCCACCGAGGGGCACGAGCCTACCCGTAAGGTTGTTCAGGCCTTAGTCGTACAGCGTGATTGGATGAAAGTAGTAAATCGCCTAGAAAACACAGATTGATTTTACGTAATTGTTACTCATAACTTCGCTTGAACAATAATTTGACGATCAAAATACCCCGCTGCACTGTTTGCTAAGTAAATATATTTATAAGCTATGTTCCTTAGCAAGGACAAAGGCTCGAGTGATTAATAAAGTGGGTTCAAAGCCCCCAAGGCTGGGGCTCTGATCAAAAAGCCGTACTTCAGCGGCGCGCGGGCAATCCATAACACTCGAGATATCGCCTCTGTGCTGTCTTTACACTAATACAATCTTGCATATTTAGGTACCTACTTATTTACGATTTTTAAGTATATTCTTCTGTTGCGTCTTTAACCGTGTTATATTTTTATTTTATAGAAAAAGAAATCAATGTTGTGATCCAATATGTTGATTGACGAAATTTTAACTCAATTGAATTTAAAATTGGTATATTAATGTGACATGCCATAATTTTGCTTCCAAAAGGGTCTATCATCTGGTATTAAAATTGAAGCCTACAAAGACTTCATCACCTACATGGAGGTGGAAAACCAACACCCAACATTTTGTGACCGCATTCTTATAAAGTCTATTTCGTTTATATTGTGATCATGCACGTAGAACATATTCTACTCTTACGATGCAACATTGAAAAAGGCTTTCTACGGCCAACAGCGAAAAGTTAATTATTAAAAAACCCTGAAGAATGGGCTTAAATTTAATTTCGAGGAAACTGTTCACGCAGTTTTTTTGACACTTTATTTCAATACTTCGCCTTGCAATGGATCTAGCCACTACATAAACAAAAAAAACCTACCTGAAGGTACACATTAAATAAATAAAAAAGTAGAACACGTGTATATACATGTAATATCTATTTTAGTTACTGTCGTCCATCACCAATTATGAGATTAACTGATGAAATATTTTATTTAATAAGGAGTAGGTATAACGTTCCAGCAACTCGCCTCAGTAAACGCGCCTCGGCAGTGCCATCCCGCGCAATATTTCAATTGGCGCATCACGCATTAATGCCTTTAGGAAAAATATAGAATGCAACTGCAGTAAATACGGTCTGTGGAACGCATCAGCGCGAGCTGTGACGTCAATTAGCGGTCGTGACGTGAAATATGGCAGTGGGAGTTATGTATTTGTGCTACCGAATGTATGAAATACGGTGGACATTACTTTGGTTTGTATGCAAAAATGTTAGTTCGTTGTAATTTAATTTGTAATACAAAACAATGTGTGTGTCAGTATTACAGGATTTCTCCTTATCCCATTAAATTATTAAATAACATAGAATAACTTCACTCCAAATCTGTAGATGAATACCAATGGTATTCTGTATATATAAAGTTAGATACGCCATCCGTGCCTCAAAAACGAACCGCCGAAGAGAGTACTCTTTTGTTTAGGTAAATGTACGCTCATTCGAAATATATGTATGTGTACTGTCACTGCATTCGGAACACTTTTTTCGATTGTTTTGTGAGCATATCACGAATCCATACTTTTTTACATAATTGATGTATACAAAGATCTTTAGCGTCCTTAATTTGCTATTTTTTTATGTTACGAAGTGGTCAGGACGATCACCTGATGGTAAGTGATACATTGATAGACAGTAATGATTCTACATCAATACCGCACTGCGCCCGTCACCCGAGAGAACAGATGTTCGGTCTCTTATACCCGGTAATTACCGGTAAACAAAATAACACATGTCAAACCTACTTTAGGATTTTAATAACTAAACTATAACAATAGTTTTTAAAAACATGCATATACAATACTCTTAATATAAAAATTTAATATTTTAATCATAATTATTAACCTACTTTAGTTAAGGTTGGATTATATTTATATCAGATAACTTTGTAGTAAACTTGAAATGTACAGTAATTGTATTTGCGTACATTTGTGAAATTATCGCATCAAGTACGTATGCGCATTAATTATGTTATCTACCTTTTAATTTACATCCAATATAATGAGGTGGAGTTTGTTGACAGGCACACCTTTTAAACAGGTCGCATGAATACTAAGTACTTGTAATTTTGTTGTAAATTACCCTCTAATGTGTAATTAAGTATATTTAAAAGATATTTTTATAGTAAAATATGATGAGAATGTGAAGGTATATATTGAGCATATGGTGGTCTATTGTCCGCTGTGCCAACATGTATTAGCCGGGTTTTTTAACGGTTTCTAAACAGTCTTCTTCCAACACATCAGAATCAATATAATTGTAAATAAATAAAGCTCACGCTTTGGTCCCAGAAGGATAGGCAGAGATGATGGAACGCCACTTTACGCGGTCTTGACATACTTCCCTAGCTTCATTCACATCCATAAATCTTTTCATACAAGCTCTTTTATTCCTGTTGCTTGGGACCCCAGCCTTCTTAAGGACTTGACCAATTTGGTCAAGGTACCTAATCCTTCTCGGGTCCTCGTGTCGTGTATCCTTGCACATTCGCACAATGAACCTGCTTTGCTATTCTCCTTTCACTCATGCGTTACAAGTGTACATACCATCCTGACATACCTCTTTCTACTTTTGACACTACATCTACTTTCAGACCACACTCATCATCATCACACACACAGCTCATAAACGTCCCCACCGAGGGCACGAGCCTACCCGTATTGGGTGATTAGGCCTTAGTCGTCCACGCGGCCCAGTGCGGATTGAACGATTTCACACACAACCTTGAGACACTCTTATATAGGGTAAAAGCCGGATAGTTGCCTCGGACGGATACATGCCTCAGTTTCAAATGCTCTATGTTAGACGTATAGACAGTGTTCTTTTTTATCACAATCGATAGCGTCTCCCGCGCAGGCCTCAGTGCCGCATAAGCCGTTGAAATAGGCGCACGTGTTTTGTCCGTGTGAAAAAACATCTTCCGCGGCGATACTTTGACGAGCGTCATAATTATATTGGTAAGTTTTCTCTGTTAAATATTTTTATAACTGATTGCGATTTCAGTCAAAAATTTATTTCTTTGAATGCATTAGAGTTTAAATTGCACTGTTTATTAGGTTTTATTGTTAAATTTTTTTATTTATTTCGTAAATATAAAGGGCAAGTATCCGTATCAAATCGGATAGTTGCCCTAATGTCTTTTGCGGATTGTTGCCCTGCGGCAACTATCCGTAACTATACATTTTTAACAAGCAAAGACAGTTTTTTTTCCTAGTTATTTTTTTTCATTTGCTTTTACTATTTTTTCTTCGTGATTTTTTTATTTGGTTTTACTATAGTATATCTTAAATAAAATAAATACTCAACAGCAAAATGCCACGCAAGTATAAACGAAAGCCAGGCGTGATGCCGCGCCAAATCAACTGGACAGAAGATAGTTTAACACTTGCGTTCGAAGAAAAAAGTATCAACGAAATATCCCGGATTTATGGCATATCATCTCGAACCTTAAGGAGACGGTATGAAAAAAGAAACCAGCTGCTGGTAACCCAAGGTATGTCAAGGATTTAAAATTGTATATTTAGCTTATAAATACATATAATAATCTATTTACATATTTACCTACTTATCTAATTGTATTTTAACACTTCTAGGAAAATACCCTGCCCTTGGCTTTGAAAATGAAAAAAGACTAGTTTCCCATATATTGAAGCTCGGAGATGCAGGATTTCCTCCTGAAAGAAGTTTAATTCGCCAATTAGCCTATCAGTTTGCCGAAAAACTAGATTGAAGCACAATTTTAATAATGAAACTAAAATGCTGGACCGCAATGGTTGAAAAGCTTTCTTGAAAGAAATCCCGAAATAGTTGTGAGGCAAGCTGAGGGCTTATCAATTCAAAGAGCGAAGGGTCTAAGCAGGGCCGAAGTAGCCAAATTTTTTGATCTACTCATAAAAGTCCTAACTGATAATGATTTGCTAGATAAGCCGGAGCGAATTTTCAATATGGATAAAAGCGGTGTCCAACTCAACCATAAACTTGGCAAGGTATTGGCCAAGAAAGGTACTAGAGCAGTGAAATCACTTACTTCTGGTGAAAAAGGCAAAACAATTACCGTTGTTGCTTGTTGCAATGCTATCGGCAATTTTCTCCCACCTGTTCTGATTATGAAGGGGGTAAATAAAAAGCCAGAATTTGAAGAAGGACTTCCGCCTGGTTCAAAAGTTTATATGCAAAAGAAATCAGCATATATTTCCTCAGAACTTTTTCACAAGTGGCTGACCGAACATTTTATGCAATGCAATTACCCCGCAAGCCTCCAGGAGAAGGTATTACTAATTTTAGATGGTCATTCATCGCATTCCAGTGCTGTCAATATGCTGGAAACTTGTCGAGACAATGATGTGATACTGCTTTGTTTACCGAGTCATACTACTTCTGCTTTACAATCTTTGGCCGTATCTGTATTCGGACCAATTTAAAAATACTATTATGCGGAAACAAACAATTTTATTCGCACCAATCCACAAAAAAAACTGAACCGGTACAATTCTGGTCAACTGATAGCAAGGGCGTGGATTCGAGCAACTACACCTGCTAATGCAATAAGTGGTTTTCGCGGCAGCGGAATCTATGCAGTCAATCAAGTACTAGGCGCTTCTGGAGAACTTGCGTTACGTGAGCAGATACAGGAATCTGAATATGACCGAGGTAATGTACTAAGTCAACAGAACAAAGTGACTGTACAATGCAATCAAGTCCCAAGCGATAAAAATAATCCAGAAACTATCATTAATGAAGCTGAGCAGGACAGTGTGAAACAGAGATGCACACCACCTAGGCCATCGTCTAGTCTTTTGGCTCTTTCTCATGATTGTTTAGCCCTAGAAGATGGTGAGATTGAAAATTACATTTTAGATCATACTGAACTATCATGCCATCGCTGATATCAAAAATGAGTCACAGAACAAAGATCAACAAAAAGAACACCATCGAAATTTTCATGAATCATCTCCTATACCAAAAATTCCGTTGAGTATGTCTAAAAGGGCTAAACAATCAGCAGAAATTTTAAACTCGAATGATAAAATAATCGAGAAGAAAAATAAAACTGAGAAAGTAAAGAAAACAAGCGTAATAGAACAAACAAAAGAAACAAAAAACAAACCAGTTAGTAGCAAAGAAAAGATTACGAAGAAAAAAGGGCGACTACAAAAAAAATAAAAATCAAAACAATATAGAGATACTACCAGCAGTGAATCAGAAAGCACAGATTTTATTGAACTGACAGAAGGAAGGGCTCTAAGGAAAAGAAAAACTATCTACAGTTCTAACAGTGAAAATGAAGAAAATGTTATAAGTTCAAAAATATCTAAAGGAAAAGCAACTAAAGGGCTACTAATCAAAGGCAAAAAAGCTAAAACATCTATTGGAGACGCTGAAAATATATTAAAAGTAAAAAATGTTAATTCAAAAATAGAAACCAAGAAAGAAGTTTCAGTTGATGATTATTGTGTAGAATGTTTTGAAAATTATAATTTAACTAAATCGAAATCAGATTGGATTGAATGTCAAATGTGTCGAATGTGGTTGCATGAAACTGTTCAACACGCAAAAACTACTGCATGAGATGTGGCAAGTTGAAAAGCTTAACTTCTGGTGATAATCAATGCTAATGCCAAAGTTGATTACGATATTTTTAATATTTAAGATAAATACTAATATTTAATTAAAAAATTACATGTTCACTAACTTAGCTCCAATTTAAAACCTTAGTATTTTTAAGTGTTGATTAAGTAATAATTTAACTTCTCTTAGTACTTAGTACATAATAAAGGATCTCAGTAAGTTATAAGGACTGAATACTTACTTAATAGAGGCTAATGCCAAAGTTAATTCTATTTTTGTTTATTGTTCTATCTTCAAAATAAATAATAACTTTGGACAGTTATTTACTATTTTGAAGTCTATTATTGTTATAATTTTATGATTATAATTTAACTTTAATTAATACTGAATAAAAGATTTGAGAAGAAGTATTTAATAATCATCATCATCATCATCATCATCATCATACAGCCTAATTACGAGTATGTCCACTGCTGAACGAAGGCCTCCCCTAATGATTTCCACGCGGACCGATCCCTTGCAGTTGACATCCATCTGCTACCCGCCACCTTAACCAGATCATCCGTCCATCTGGTTGGGGGTCGGCCTACGCTTCGCTTTCCGTTACGTGGACGCCACTCGAGAACCTTTCCGCCCCATCGGCCATCGGTTCTACGCACTATGTGCCCTGCCCACTGCCACTTCAACTTGCTAATCCTCTGGGCTATGTCGGTCACCCTAGTTCTCCTACGGATATCATCGTTTCGGATTTTATCGCGTAGGGAGACACCTAACATAGCAGTCCAAGAGGCCCTTGTGAGCGACCACGTTTCGCTTCCGTATGTCATAACTGGCAACACACACTGGTCAAAGACCTTCGTCTTGAGACACTGAGGTATTTTGGACGAAAAGATCTGCCTTAACTTCCCAACGCTGCCCATCCTAATTGATTCGACGAGAAACCTCCTTCTCGAAGTTGGACCTACCCATTTGGACTACCTGTCCCAGGTACACATATTCGTCACAACTTCGAGGACAGAACTTCCAACTGATATCGGTATAGGTACGACATGGGCATTAGACATGACTTTCGTCTTGTCCATGTTCATTTTAAGACCCACCTGTTGAGAAGCTCCGTCTAGGGTTTCGAGCATAGTGCTTAAATCCTCCATGGATTCTGCCATGACTACTATATCATCGGCAAATCGAAGATGAGTGATGTACTCGCCATTCACGTTGATGCCAAGTCCTTTCCAATCGAGCAGCTTAAACATATCTTCCAACGCAACTGTGAACAGTTTCGGAGATATAACGTCTCCCTGTCTCACTCCTCGGTGCAATTGGATAGGTTGTGTAAGCTCTTCATGTACACGGACTGACATAGTAGCGCTCTCGTACAGACATCTCAATACTTCGATATAGCGAAAGTCAATATGGCACCGTTGGAGGGCCTGAAGCACAGCCCAAGTCTCGATCGAATCAAAGGCTTTCTCATAGTCCACAAACGCCAAGCATAATGGCCGGTTATACTCTCTAGTCTTCTGTATAACCTGCCGCAGCGTATGTATGTGGTCTATGGTGCTGAAGCCTTTGCGGAACCCGGCTTGTTCGGGGGCTGGAAATCATCAAACCTACGCGCGAGACGGTTCGTGATGACTCTGGAGAACAACTTGTAAATGTGGCTCAATAGCGTGATGGGTCTATAATTCTTCAGCAAGGTTTTCGCCTTTTTTGAAGAAAAGCACCACCACGCCATTGCTCCACGCCTCTGGCGTCGCACCCTCACGGATCACGGAATTAAAGAGCTTCTGAAGGGTCTTAAGCACTGGCGTGCCACCTGCTTTCAAAAGTTCTGCGGTAATTCCGTCTTCTCCGGGGGCCTTATTTCGCTTAAGTTGTTTCAGAGCCATCCTAATCTCGCTCAAGGTGACTTCCGGGATATCCTCAGATAAATGTCGGGTTAACTTAGCTCTCGGGTCTTCGGCTAAGCTTGAAGCGGGAATCTGTGTAGCGGTATATAACTCGCTGTAAAACTTCTCAATCTCCCTCAAAATCTCTGGTTTGATGAGACTACATTTCCACTGTTGGTCTTCAGACTAGTCAGCTGGCTTTGCCCAACAGACATGTTCCTCGCAAACACTTGGAACCTCTGTTCCGTTCGATCGCCTCTTTAATACACTTTGTATTAAAGCGACGAATATCGCGTCGCAAGGAGCTGGATATACGTCTATTAAGCTGCCGGTATTGTGACGCGTCGTCTGAAGACTGCAGTTTCATCTGTCGTCTTGTCGCCATGAGATCGAGAGTCTGTTGAGATAGTTTATTGGGTCTTAATTTGCGTTGTCCCTTGCAAAACTTAGACCCAACTGTTTGCAGAGTTTCCACTAGCCCGCTATTTATATCGTCCACTGTTACGCAGCTCTCTAGGCATTCAAAGCGATTCTGCAGTTCGAGTTGAAAGCTCTCGGGGTTATTGATTTGAAGCACGTTAGGTCGGAGCGTAGACTTCATCAGGCGAGACCTCTCCAGTTGAACATTAATATTTAACGTGCCTCTTACCATACGGTGATCGCTACCGGTTTTCACCCTGGCGATCACAGAGACGTCGTTTTAGACATTTTATATTTTTTTAAATAAAGAATACCTATACCAACGCATAGTCGCATATAGGAAAGCTAGACAATACTGGCTGGAATACTGAATTATTTAAAAAAATATATAAATAAAAAAGGAATAAATTTATTGGCGTTTCAAATAAGGCCCAACTATTCGATCAGATCCATTTCGTCCACAAAATTGAATCCGGCAAGGACGATTTATTATCGTGCCTACATTTTTAATTATTTGATCAGAATGACATACGAAACTGTATGATGGAGTGTGAAGGTTTTGTTGTATTCTAGTTTATGAATTACAATATTTATTCAATATTTAATTGGGTTAATGTTTGGGGTATATATGAATAACCTATTTGGCTTAATTCCGTTCGGGCTCAATACTTTTTTACATATTATTTGATTTTGATATTAATTTTTCGATAGCTACCTAATAATATAGGATCAGAAAAAAGGGAAGTAGCGCTATTTTATTACACTTAACCTATTACAGTTACTTCTATCGTGAAGATTTTGACAAAACCCAAACTATCGATGAAGAGTCTCTTAGTCCAGGATATGACTAGCCTGGATTGTCAAGTAAGTACCTATTACTTAGGTAATGAAATTTGTAAATACATATATTAAATTATTGAAAAAATCCTTGTTGAGTTTTTCTACCGAATTCGTCTCAGGCTAAGGTACCTATATTAAGAGCTTCATTTGTCGTTCATAAATGCCCTTCACAAGCCGTTTTCAACGTAGTTTTTTAACGTTGGTTAGTGCATATAAGTGAAATTTTTAAAATCTAAATTTTCCGTTCCGCTACCAAGATACACAAGGTACTCGTACATAGTGTAAACTACATTTATTTATACACATAACAGTTGCAATCAAATATTTACCTTATACTTGTACATAAGATGCATGTTGGTATATTTTTGTATAAAAAATGCACAACTTTAAACTGAACAAAAAAAAACTATATTGAAAACGCAGTCGAGACATAAAGGATTGCAGAGCTACATACGCCGGCGGATTTCAGCCGCTCACGAAATTGGATGAGATGCTATCAATATCGCACTTTTAATTATTTGATCAGGCACTGATAAATCAGCTGGTGTAGTTGGCCGTTGCCTCGCAATTAGTTTATTTCATTTCGCGCACGCCCTAACCGTAATTAGTGCATGAATTTAATTCCAACACGCTCGTAGGCGTTAATTGAATCGATACTCGTTTTCTTAGTTAAAGTTGTTATTTATTTACTAAATATAGAGTTCGTTGGGAGTTTAGGAGCAATTTTAATTGGTACGAAATGCGTTTAGTTTAATTAATTATGTTTGCAAAGAACATGATCATTGCAGTTAAGTAGTTAAGTTAGTAAATAATCATGATTGAACTGTGTGATTAAGAGGTTAAAAATTAAAAGTTAGATTTAATATTGGCAATTTCCGATGATCGTTGGAGTAGGCGAGTTCTGGAGTGGAGACCGCGTCTCGGCAAGCGTAGTGTTGGACGACCTCCGGCCAGATGGGCTGACGACTTGCGAAAGGTCGCTTGGGAGGTTGGATGAGAAAAGCGGAGGACGAGATATTTGCCGCAAAATAGGGGAGACCTATGTCCAGCAGCGGACTGCGAGAGGTTGAGTAGATAGATTTTATATTTAGGTAAATTATACGCATACTGATTGTAATTCGTTAGACTCATGAGGAAATAAATTCTACTAAACTTTTAAATAAAGACATGTTTAAGTTTACCTCAGTATCACAACTAAGTCAGACAGCAACGAGTAGTTGGATTTGTGGCGAACGTTCCATTTCCCGTTTCTGAACGTTCCATTACAAGGCCTCGGAGTTGGTTTACATAGCAAATGACTGGATCAGCGGTCAAGTATGCATCTTGTGAAGAACGCCAGTAAAGGAACTACACCATCAATGCGTCACAGAGCAGAGTATGAATTCTTTATACAACATTTAAAACTATTTCCTCAGTACACTAATTATATAGCCTTTCGCTTAGATAGGTAGATATGGAATAACTAACTACTGATAAACATTGGTACCTTTTCATACCTGGGTAATAATCCACTTAAATAGAAAACATCCAGTATCAATATTAGAAATACAGACATTCATTCATACGCTCAAATGTTTTTAGTTCATCTGAGTCTTGCGTTTAGTAGTTGTTTGTTTAAACCATTACACCGCTTGAATTCAATAAATATCATGTGATTTCGTATAATGTCATCGATATGAATACAGACTTTTCCTACTGCCGCTTCGTATTCTATGTCAGCGGCCGCGATAGTGAAGCGATAGGCGGCGAGCATCCAGCGAACGTTGACATTTTTACAGCGCCCGATACCACAGACGATAAATAACGAGGAATTCGCCTCGACAAGCGCTTTCTATTCCACACTGTGGCCGACTAGAGTTTGGGTTTCGGTTACTTATATGTTGAAACTGGCTACCTTCCGATTATTGAATAGCAAAAATACGAAGAATTAATTGTTGTAGAGGTATGCGTCTATGAGTTTGGATAACTACGAGTAGGAACTTTTGTGCTGTGACTTCTCTAAGGACCCCGTTAAATAAATGTATTGACGCTATATTTTCCGGAAATTTTAATGTGTATTACACAATTATGTATCAACAGCTATAGGTACTTAAATCTTATGATTCGCCGAACAATCCGAATGGGTTTGGCGTGATCGGGTTACGGATCAATCTTCTTATAGGTTATATAATTAATTATCTTCGGTTGATTAAATAAAATATGTCTCACACTAAAAATAACTGAATAAATGTTCTGTGGTTGGTAAATAAGCACTATGTAATTTATACAAACTTGACTCCTGCAAGTAAACAAATATTCGCATAACGTATTTTTAAAGGAAAACCAGTGATTATCTTTCACCTACCTATGTTCAATAAGTATCTATGAGAAATCAAGGCACAATACTTTAATTTATCTTTCAAAAGCAAGATTTCTAAATCTTAGATGAAAATTCGTGAAATAATTTGATAAAGTCTAAATAAGTTCGTTTCCGTTAAATAACATCTCCGCATATTCACTCTGTGACACAGCAGTAATTCCGAAAACCTACAAATATTATAGTCTATCACATTGCAGTAGAAATAGATATATCCAAACATTTTGGACGACTGTACTCGGAGTGCATCGCTCAACAACATTGTATTCATTGCGATAGGAATTAGGATTTATTTATGACAAACTCATATCGCGGTGAACACCCAGTACAAATGGTGGCATACGTGAAATGCCATCGGCGTTTGATTCCGATATGAAATATTAATGCATAGAAATCGTACGCAAATGGTCCAACACTGGCATTTGAAAATATTTAACATGGTTATTTTAGAACGTTATTCTAGAATTAATAGTTGCGACATACTATAGATACCTTGTTTGGTAAGTTCTGTAACAAAACTACCTAGGTAAAACATTATTTTGTACATAATATTAGTATTCGACAAGTTAATTCATATATTAACTAGGTATTTATCAGTCAGATTCTTCAAAATATTCGCCTTTAAACACATACAAATCACAAAATTTCTGATTTATCTCCTAATTAAAGATTGTACTCAGCATTATATAGGAAAATAAGATAACACATTTCCATATACTTTCCTACACGTACACACTCAATAACTAAGACGAACCAGAACCATGTACGTAATTTCATTTATTTCGAATCTTATTCCTATTTACACAAATAAAAGTACGTATCAAAAGCATAAAGGAGCCCGCGTACTCGCGACCCGGTGTAGGGTATCAACAATGCGCGTAATGGCGTGGAAATATCGGGACTGCACATTACGTCCTCCTCACTGGCCACGCTCATTATCTCACATTCGAAACGTTCTTGGCTTAGTTGCTTTATTTACCGACGAGGGAGGAACTGTCCGGTGCACTGCGCTGCGTTGATCTACAAATGGAATGTTTTAAATTGGTTCTTTTTTATAATTAGCGAGTGCGAGTTAAATATTGGTCCTTCATATATCTGTTTTATTCAAATTTTGATATTGAGGCGTTCTTATAATTATCTCTAATAAGGTTTTATAAAGTATTAATAATCTTAAATGCTCACATAATAAGCAGACCTTCCGCCGTGTTCTTTTTATAAGATAGCTAACTACATATTTGACTTGCTTTAAAATTATAACAAGTGTTATTTATTTATTTGTCATTTTTATTTATATGTTCTGGAATTACTTAAGGATACTTTAAACTCTTTTATAATGCCTTTATACATCAAGACACCTTACTTTGATTGATTATTTATTAGGTAAAGAAAACTTACTAAAACCTAACAAAAAATAGTAATGGGATACAAAAGTTACTTATCAATTAGTTCTAACAGAATCACGAGACCACTTATTGCCATATTACACGCACACATTTTGCTCCACGAAATGACGATTTTTTTTACTATAGAAGTATTTACACTAACAAATCATCATTGTTATTGCATTTTTACCCGACAATAAAAGCATAGAGATGAGTAAGTAAAATAAATAATAATTCAGACGTATAATAAATCATAGGCGGCGCTTCCGATGTGTGCTTGCATTTTTGTATCCGGTAGGGGCGGCTTCCCCTACGACGCCATTTTGAATGGGGATCATCCATTACTATAGGAATATTATGATAATGTGAAATCAAATGGTTTGTCCAGTTTATTGTGAATGGGAATAAAACACATTATTATAAACTTATAATATTTATGTTGGTGAATAACTATTCAATAAAAAATTGCAGTGGCCAGTGAGAAGATTACCTTTAGTGAAACAATTAATAAATGCTTAACACTTTGTTTATGTAATTGCAGTTGTCTTAATTTTTTTTTTATTATTGGCACTGATTCTAAGTTAACTGTAGTTAAATTAGGCATAATACTATTATGTATAATTTTATAAACGATATTAACGTTACTTTGTTGTAGGTTTTTGAATCTTGAAAGTTAGCATGCTTTGAGAATGTGTATGTTTATTATTGTTACTGCGTAGATTTACTATCAGCAAAGTGTATAATAACTGTCTACTCACAAAAACATAACTGTAAGCAATGGAAGAGCGGTACCTCCTGTCATAGGGCTTAATTGTCCCACTAGGCTGGTTTCTAACTCTGAATAGGATATCTTGTGATAGACTGAAATAAATATATTTTGATTTTGATTTGATAAACTAATTAGCAGTGTTAGTATTGTGGTTTTAAATATGAGTCTAAATATGGGTAAAACCATTATCTTACTTACATTTTAATTTACCAATGTACATAGTTGAAATTGTAGAGACTTGTAGTAATAGAGTGAAATAGGGAAAATCAAATTTGGAATTACACTTTTAACAAAAACGTTGCTGCCAATTACAAATATTCAAGATACGTATACGTAGTAAATCAAATGATATTATACCATTAATTTTTGCTACTGGATTATTTCTTTATAACCCGTGTCATCATTTTCATTGTAACTACCAATTAACCACCCTACACTACTCTCACGCTTTAAAAACTATGGTAAACTTTATCTAATTAACACCCTTGTTTAACGCAAGTAACGCGCGGGTCTGCTCCCACATTATTTAAACTTATGGACAGCCTACTTACCATTTTAGCTGGGACCACTTCACCCCGTTCATTGTGAAGTATAGCCTTAATTTGCGGGGGATATAGCGTTGTTTCCCGGCTCTTGTTATATTGGTTTTGCGCGAAAACATATATAAATTACGCGGGTTTTGATTAAATTAAAGAGAACGATTTATGTTGGCGCAATTTAGCAATGATACGAATAGGGGCGGACGAGACGCGTGAGTGGATGGGAACTTTGTTTTATGTGGAGATTGTTTATTGTGATCGGTACTTGTGTAGCTTTTGACACATAATTAAAAATAGGGGAGATGATTGGTCAGTACCATATCGTTTCTCATGATTGTTTGGAGCTATATTTTGTATTGTGAAATATACTTAAGAAATATCATTATATTTGCTTACGTATCGTCACTTTTATGTTATCCAGTAGAGTTCAGTTTATGGAGCTGAAATACCAATATATCCGTATAATACAGTTTAATGGTATATGTAACTATATTTCTATGTTTTCATATACTGGTGGAACTCTTCCATAATATTTTTGTAAAATTATACTTATGTACCTAATACCGCACTCATTAAGCTAAGGGTTCGTGTGAGGTTTTTTGTGTGAAAAAGAAAATTTTATAAAATGTTTCACACTTAGTTACTTACACAGTTGTTTATTAAAATTCTTGTCCTCTTCCATTTTAAGTAGGTTGTCTGGAAGAGATCGCTATTGAGAGTTAAGAACGTCAATCGTAGGTATATATTCCGAGTCAAAAAAATAAAGAAGTCTTACTTGTGTATAAATAAATAATTTTCTATGTATAATATTACAAACTAAGCGCTTTTATCCTAGCATAAATTGCACACAATCAAAACTGAAGCAAAAAAAAGTAATTAGAATGGTTAATTTAAAAAACATAACAAATATTTAATAACATATTAAATAAAATATATATTTTATTTATAAATTTAAACAGGCAGCAACATTTTACGCCCGTGCTACCATCTACCGTGAACACAACGAACTACATTGCGAAGGCTTTCACGCAATGGTGTTCGGTGTGAACCATTGCTTTCTGAACTTTTATGGTACCTACCTAAATTGTGTTGTATTTCATTAGGAACTTAATTTTACATTATTTCTATTGGATTTGTGTATTTGCGTACACCAAAATACCATAAAATACTTGAAATTCGTTTATTTTAAAATAATGTTTGGAAAAACTTAAAGGTACTCTTACAGAATTAGTAAACGAGTAGGTATGTAGTTCAAATCACTTTCAGTTTGACAAATATTCAATAAAACTATGCCTTGTATTTTTTTATACACGAGATTGTCAAAGTAACAAAGGCTTTTATGGGTCTCTCTGCCTTTTGTTACGCGAAGTAATAAAGAAAGCGACGGTGAGAATATTTGCACAATTCCATTTTTAAATAAATTAATGTAACTATTTGAATTTAGAATCTACATTACGTCTTGTCAGTTACGTTAAGAGTAAATTAACAACGGAATGTTTGTCTATGTGAAAAAGCTAAGCTTTCGGATAATACAACTAGCGCTATCTAGTGACGATGCAATGAAAACTGAGTTCTCTGTTATTACTAATCTGTGTTATTTATTCATTTAAATTTAAAGAATACCACATATAATTTAATATATATATTATATTATTACCTAAATATCCACCTGTGCATCCATATAGGTAGCTACTAACTTAAGCATAAAATGCTTTTAGTAAAAATGTTTTGCAGTTTGAGATTGTGATACCTAAACACTGTAATACGTAACTGTAATAAGAGCAAGGCAATTCAAGGATGGGATCCAAAGGCTCTATGCATGAAAAATATGACTTTATTCCTCATTATCATCAACATCTTTATTCCTCAATATCACCATTATCACACCTTACAGCATGACTATGGGAAGTTTGGTTCGTAACCTACCACGCGGGCCCTTACCGGATTGTTGGGTTATTTACTACCAACCTAAGACAGTAGCCGGGTGAATGTGCGTATTGAAGTACGAAGGAACTCGAGATATTCTTCGTTCACCCATCAGACGGTCGAGTACTAAGATAATTGCTTTATTTGCGATCGTCATCGGAACGCACTAGCCGTTAGACCACAGAGCCCACATCTTAAACCTGACTATTTGACAAGTATAGGTAAGTGGCGGTAGATTCGGTACTGAGTCGTCTAGGTAGGTATCATCACAGAGTAAGTAATCGTTGCGTGAAATAGAAGTGCTATGCACTTGTATGTTTTGGGACTATAATATTATCACATAATATCTGTTTTCGCGGGTGA